>DWMY01003216.1:0-10523 GCA_018249775.1 Heliconius hecalesia formosus
GACTCGAACCCGCGCCTCCTGGAAACCAACCAGGCGCTCTGACCACTAAGCCATGCGTTCTCGCCAAGCTACGTCGAAATTTTTATACGCTTGTTACAACTTATTTATGTTGTTAGCATCTCTGTAGACTTGTAGCTTGGCGAGAACGCATGGCTTAGTGTGGAATAACACTTTAAAAATGTTTAAAAAGTCATATATTGTTTCAGAAATCATGTTTTGTAGGTTGTTAGTTTTACATTTACATAGTATACAATGTAACGATCACGTATTTTGTACGCCCTCGTATACATAGTTAATAAATAGTTTGAAAACGAAAAACGTAAATATTTTGAAATAAAGCATTTAAAAGCATAGTTAGTATGACGATAGAGATAAACCAGAGACGTCTTTACGACTTTAGAATAAAGATCTTCAATATTTAAGTATTATAAAATGTGTTTTTCAACATCGTAAAGTGGCAGTGGAATATTTAATAAATAGTTCGAATATACGAATATTTACGTAATAAAAGTACGATCGTGGAGCGCAGGGGCTACATGGCGTACAAAACACTGAAGGCGGTACGGCGTCGGACGTGCTCTAGAACAACATCCATTTACGATAGCTTGTTAATTTCATATTATTTTAATGAGTCAAGCAAAAAACATATGGAAGTTAAAATATAATTATAATTCAATTTCGTCAAAATTTCGTTTTATGTATTGTGTTGTTGATCCAAACCCAAACCACTGATTGCAAGACAGTGGAAAGGACAATAATTAAAAAAATAATATTCACCCAAGTTGGTATTGAATCGACTATCAGCAGTTACCTACTAGTTAGTTATCAGCGGTACTATATTGCACTATAAAGATATTATTGTTGATATGGAAAGTAATAAAATATGGAATACACAAAATATAACTTATAATAATATACTCTTTATTGCATTTTGTGATTCACATTAATACCATAAAATTGTTACATTGTTGGCAAATAATGATATCGAATATACAAAATATAACTGTATGTATAGGCACGCATGTTAGAGAAAGTCGAAGTTAATCTAAGTTACAAATATGTATATTTCGCAAGGCTGAAGCTGCGCTGTGCATCTGTGAGTGGAGTGTCTCTAAAAGTAGAGACAAAAAAAAAATCTTTAGAGATCAATAAAAAATATTCAAACACTAAAAGATACATCTTGTTTCAATTTATTCTACACCGTACGTATACAATGCCTCGTAATTTTCACGTCTGATGTTTCGTTTGAGTTAATAATAAATTGTTCCGTAATATCGTGAGGAACAGTGTATATAATAAATTAAGAATTAAAAATTTGACTTTACTATGAGGACACGAAGTGCACTCACACAAATTGCAAAGCTCAGCTTAGCCCTCGCAGACAGAGGAAACATCAAGGGTTGTATAGATTCTAATATTAAACGCGAATTTCGAAATTAACCTATATCAAAAAGCAAAAAACACTAAATATAACACCAAATGACTTATCACTATATTCTATTTAATTTATTACTCAACATGCGCTGTGGCATACCGTCTGTAAGAGAGACGGTTGTAGGTTCGATTCTCACTCGCGGAACGAATTATTTTCATTTCCTGACTCTCGTAACAGTGAGCGGCGTCGAGTTCTGCCACTCAACACGCATGTCTCTAAAAATGGGAAGAAAGTGAATAAATGGCAGCAAAACTTACAGGCGCGGCTTTAGCAGATACGCTCATAGACAAAGAGTCCAGTACAATGACCCGCAGGAAGTCCATAACGGCGTGCCGCACTGGATGTTGGGTGAGGGACGCCGACGTGTTTGGTATCACCACTTCTTTTTCCGAACCCGGAGTTGAGGCCCCTGAGCTATCGCCGCTTTCACATATTGCTAAAACGATGGAGTCATTTTGTAAAATACTGGTTATGTATTTTTTTCGTGTCACGCTGTTAGATGAGAGAATATAGTGTTAAGATACTTCATTCCTCATTTTCCGCCGAATTTAGGCATGGTGAGTTGAGTGGATTTTAACGTCGCGATACCAGAGCGAAGAAATAAAATATTAAATATTCCATATCCTCACGTGGGAATCGAATCCACAACCTGTCGCGTTTAGTTTCACTTTGTGCTCTTGCGCCATGACTGGCCTCAAATGGTTATGTATTTTTATTTTTTCTACCAAGTGGGAATCAGACCCACAACCATCGGTTGACGGGAAAATGAATTTGTTAAAGCAATAGTTAATTCTGATTGCAGGCAAGTATGACAAAAAAATTGTTCTACTAAATATTACTTAAAAACTTACGCATATGTATATCGTCTGTATTATTCGGTGGAAATAGAGTTGAAGCCAATGCTGTCAACACTTCTGCACTCATCACTAATGTCACAAAATCTGGCAGTGTGTTGTAGAACGAAAACAGGATCTGTAACAAACATGAGATTTAAAGAACGAGGTTAGTTTAAGAGTTAGTGCGACTCAACACGCAACACCTTAAGAAAAGTCGGAAATGGGGAGCGACTCAACACTAGGTACTAACTTGCACAATGGCGACGGGATGCCCGGCCAGCCAGGCGGGCGCGGGCGCGGCGGCGTCGTGCGCGAGCGCGCGCGCCGCGGCCAGCAGGACGACGGCGGGCTCGGCGCTGAGCGTGACGCGCGCGGCGAGCGCGGCCGACGACTGGCGCGCCGGCGCGCCGCCCCACGCCGCCGCCCACGCGCGCTCCACGGACAGCGCGCGCTCGCCCGCCGCCGCCGCCGGCTGCCCCAGCGCCAGCGCCAGCAGCAGGTAGTACAGCTCCGGGATCTGCAGGTGGCGCAGCAGCAGCCTGCAACCGATTCATACTAACTATTTATAATCTCAATTCATTGTAACTCATTTCAAATATTTTAAAATAAATTTGTTCAAAAATTCTTTAAATAACATTAGTATTCAAATAGAAAAATATCATATATTTTTTTATCGTAACACGGCCCGAACGCCTGCCTATTGGACCAACCAATCATTTTGAACACTGAGCCTGAGTTTTGTAAAATACTTTTTTGTCCTAACAGTGGATAGAAATAGTAGTCCGCCCGCCACCTATTTCGCTTGTTTGAAATAATTTATTTAATGTCATGAATTTAAGAGTCTGTTACTAACAATTCTGTATTTAAAAAAAACAGAATTGTTAGTAACAGACTGTTGATGCATACCAAGCGAGCGGCGTGAAGCCGGGCGTGTAGAGCAGCGGCGCGTGCAGGTGCGAGTGCGAGTGCACGGCCGCCGTGAGCACCACGCCCGCCTGCTGCGACGCCACCAGCTCCGTGTGCCGCAGCCAGCCCCCGTTGCTGGCGCCCTCGCGGAACCTGGCAACGTTGTTGTTATTAGATTCATGCTGTATCCTGTATTCCCGCAGAGTAGGCACTTGTGTTAAGATGTAGTGCGTTCTCCCATTTTACGGGTCAATTTCTTATTTAAATTTCTTGGATTATTTTTTTTATATTACAATTATTAATTTATGTGAAGTTTTGATGTAATGTGACATCTCCATGTATAAATGTTTAAAAAGAAGGTAATATAAAGAGTAATTAGTAAATGAGATCATTAGATTAATTTTTAAATATTCCTAAAAAAACGAGAACAAACACTAACCTGTACCTGCTGTACACTAACCATTCACATACTAAAATAATATGTTGATTTTACATCCTACCTTTGCATTATAGGTGATTGCTGACCCTGTCCAGAACACATGACCACTAATATCTTCATGGCCAACAACACTGTACTAGGGTGGACATTCTCTTGCATGAAACAGAGGAGCCAGTCCATTCCAAGCACTCTGGAGATTTCCTCACTGACTACATTGCTTTCTAAGTTTCTCGTCATCAGCAGCAGGCAATGTATGAAATTTAAGCATTTGTTTCTCAATATGATAACATGATCTACGTCTGAATCTTTATCAAATTCGTTATCCTTGATAACAACACTTTGCTCCGATTGAGAAGGAAGTGGGAGTGTATACGCCAAAAACTGACCTAAGCACAGAAGATCGCTAGGTCGAGGCTGGCCACCTAATAGATTAGCCAATAACTGAACAAGAACATTCTTTGTGCTTGGGTTTTTTATATCGTTAACAATGTACAGTAGTTTAGGCACCAATTGAAGTTCTCTCATTGTGCGTAAGTTGTGCGTTCTATGCGCAGTTTCTGTAGCCAGTTCAAATAAATGTTCGAGTAACGATTTAATCAATCCACCTGGTGCATTCAACCATACTTCTAGATCACATATTAGGTCCTAAAATAACATATGTGTTAAAGGAGATACTTTAATACTAAGAAATACATGATTTAAACATTTTAAACACTTACTTGGAATGCTGTCAAATTTGGAATTGATGAAGTTTCTTTTTGACTATCTACTGTACCAACAAGGCCAAATATTAAATGTAAAATATGCGAGTTGAGCAGTTGCTTTTTCCTCTTCAAAAGCATCGCCAGTGTTTGATAACCTTTTCGCCTGTCCATTTCTGCTTGAGCCGCCTTGTTCGAACGAACCACACACACTAGAGCTTTCACACCCGCATATAAGCATTCTACATCTTGAGCCATTGCTATCAGTCCTAATAACACGGAACATCCGCCTACTGTATCGATCTGGAAAATAAATTAATCATAAAAGAAGGACTTAAGTATTTTTATCATATAAGTAAAATTAAAAAAAATAAAAGACACCACGCCTAAGTCAGCAATTGTTTGAGTATATGAAGAAAATTAGAAATAGATTTATATGAATAGATACATTGCTAGATTGCTTGCATTGCTAGATATATTGCTTATTAAGTTAAAAAACGGAAAACGGATAAAAGAATTATTTATATACATGTGCATATCAAACTTACCATAATAGCTGCTGGTTTTGGACAAAATACTCTCACTCCCAGGTACCCTACGACCGTTCCGCCCAAACATCTCGCTGGACCCATCAGATGGCCTGCAGAATTGTGTAATATCCGTATTGGAGTCGCATTTTCATGTGAAGACATTCCGAGTTGCTTTGCTATAGCTTTATTATCATTTTTGCTGTACACTTTGCGTATCTTAGCAAGTGTCAATTGTGACAACGCTCGTGCGTTAATTCCAAATACGACTTTCTCTTCAGCTATTAGAGGCGCCAATGGCTCCTGGTTTAGTCCAGGTGGAAGAGGAGCTTGTAACGTCCCCACATAATGTGGTCCAAGTTGATAAATAACTGATATTGTTTGTGGAGACAGTACCTGTAATTCGTTATAGATTTTTATTTATCAAGAAATTTATTGCACAATTTAATGACTAACAACGACTTATAAACAGAAATCTCTGCTTTGTGTAATCTGTTGTATCATATACTACCTAATTATTGAGCTTTTTAATTAATTAACCATATAATTCTAGGGTAGACAGTGTTTGACTGTAAACGATAAGGTTGGGGTTTGATTCCTACTTGGCAACAACAACAATATAAGAATGCGACTGACGTCCTCCAGCAAGAGCGCGGGTCCCTGGCGCCACACGAGGCGCGAGTAGCGGCGCCACTGCGGCGGCGTGCCCAGCACGCAGTACACGCTGGACGCGCCCGACAGCGTGGCCGCGCCGCCGCCCGGGTTCGCGCTCACGTAGTGCAGCTTGCCCGAGTGCATGTGCTGGCCTGGCCGACACACAGATCCATTAAACACATTTAGGCTATCGTGAAATTATTATATTATGCGTAATCTTATTTCTTTACTATTTATACAAATACTTATACGTTTTTTAGTTGTGAGCAATGTAAGAGTAAGAGTTTTCACTTAAGCATATTGGAGAGTAAAAGTAGACTGTACAAAGAATATTTGTATTTTATATTTAAAATTATAATAACTTATAATTTTAAAAATAAAATACAAATAGGAGGAAAGAGGAATAAAATATACAATTACCGTCTAAATAAAGCGAAAACGATGAATTTTTCAACACTGCTCTATTGAACAACAATGCAAGGTGGTGCCATTGTCCCTCGTGCTGTAAGTCCGGACACCACACGCGCGCGCCGCACTCGCCGGCGCCGTCCGGCTCCCATTCACCGACATCTACAATCACATAGTCAAATCATTTAAAAATGCGTAGAACATATTATAGTATAGAGGTCGTCATGGTGCAGCATTTGACAGCTAATGTGACGATTTCCACTCAGCAGAATGAGTAGTTTTCATTTCCCTTCGTGGTTCTGCTCCGCCACTCAATATGCAATGTCTCGAAAGTTGGGCGGACTCTCATAACACTAGGTTACCTTTGCATAACCTGTCAAATGCAGACTACAGCTAAAAAAATATCATAAAAGATATTAATAAACAATTTTATTTTTCTATATCACAAACACACATTCAAATAAAATATATAGCTAACATTCTCACATTATACGTAACAAAAAAATTAAAAACGTACTATGCGGAACCAAAGTCTCCTGCGTAGAAACTATAATAGCTTTGTCTCTCGCGGACAACACAACTGTGAGGCACACGAGATGTTCATCGCGGCTGTTGTTAATATTCCTCACTAAAGTCAGAAGTCTGACGCAATGTGGGTCTGAGCGAGGGTCCGAGTACTTCTCCACACATATCCATGTTGAATATGTCAATCCGGTTTGTGGTGGAAATACTCTGTCACCTGCAAAGTATTATTTATATTTAAAATTATAAGTCCCATTTAATTTTGTGCAAACATATAACTTTAAAGTTCACATTTAAAACTCACATCTTTCAAATCTCTGTACTGTATCTGTGTTATAAAACCCCGCATAGCCTTAGCATTAGAATAGAGTATTTCTAAATATTATATAATGTTTATTTTTAATGTCTAATTTATTTTAATTTAATATTAAGCCAAACAAAATTAGATAATATAAGTAGGAGGTTGAATTATTTTTCAGAAAATGTCTATAATTTAGTTTTAGTTTAAATACCTGAACCAATACCACCCAAAGTGGCTGTGTCTTGAGTGCCAAGAGCGTTTAAATTAGCTGATTGTGGCGCGATGCTCGGCAAATACAAGCAACCAAAGCCTTCAGCTGACATATCGAACTCCACGAATGGAGGTAACGTACAAGAGTTCTGCGACCTACCGACACACGATAAACTAGAATAATAGTAAGTCAAGAATTCTGAAATATGACAGATAAATTATTAAAACATTAGTTAATTTACCTGTAGTCCCGTGGTGTCGTCATGGATACTAAAGTTTTGATCCGAGTCAATGGAACAGGACCACCAGGTTGCCATACTTGACCCGGTTCCGGGGACGAGCAGTTCAAAGGATTTCCCATACGCAGGAATTCCCTAATACACAAAAATAAAATTTGTTTTTAGCTTCACTATGTATCCCGCATATAGCAGGATAGGCAGAGGGAATCTGGGAGCCTAGTGTTTCCGTTCCCCATTTCCCGCCGAATTCTGGAAGCATTGCGTGTTGAGTGGCGGGATTCAACGTTACCCTTTGCCTGCCTAGTAGAGCAAGGAATGAAAATATTAAACATATTATATCGCCGAGTGGGCATTGAATCCACAACCGTCGAATATAAATATATACATACAGTCGCACGCTTGTGCGACCACGGCCTCGATGATATTACGCCCTACATATCTAATGAACTGCATGCTACAAAGGTACCTGAGCTCGGTGGGGCGCAGCGCGTGCGCGGCGAGGCGCTCCAGCACGTACATGGCGGGCGCGTGCAGCGGGTGCCGCTCGCCGCGCAGCGCCGCGCCGCACACGCGCAGCACGGCGCCCGCCAGCCCCGCGCCGCACATCACTTGCTGGTTGCGCTCGCTGCACACAGTCATATGATATGTTAGTTCGCGCTCGGTCTCAATTCAATTAATCATGTGTAAAATGACAGAACTCAAGGTTATGCTTTGTTTTGCCGAGTGGGAAAATAAAAATAATTCATTCGCTCCAAGTGGGAAGTGAACAGGCCACAGCCGTATTTATAATCAAACACTTTCCTACTGCGTGCCAATTGACGTGAATGAGGATTTGTCTCTTAAAAATAGAAGCAATAAAATATTTTTTAATATTTGCTAATGCTATATTGATATTATATTTTATCTTCACATATGGGAACCTTATTTCGGACAATTTCTGACAATTCTTAGCATTTTATAAGAATGTTTTGTCTCGCCAGAGATTGGGGGAAAATGGAATTACTTCATATAAGGACTTATGAGAACAAGCAACCTTGCATTTTTTGACCATAGATGGTTTCTAAATGTAACTTAACAAAGTTGATTCCATGTTAATATTATAAAATAATTGAAATAAATCTAAGTGATACCTTCTGACAAGGCTCTTCAGCACGTGAGCAAGGTAGTCTCGAATGGCTCTTGAATATTCTCCATGTTCAGAGGGCCGCGGCAAGGCTGGTAAAAGCTTCGCAAGCACTATGACGACTCCTGAATGTACCACCCACGCCTCCCCACTATTGTTCCCCATTGACAGATTTAATGGAGTAGCACGCCCTGCCGGTTTTGCCTTTAAAAATATTCTAATTATTAGTGCTTCTTTTCATATTATTTAAAAAATACAAAATCAGCATTTCATTTACACAATTTTTAACAAACAATTCGGTTGGACGTTCTTAATATAAAGCACGTTTCGTATTTGTTATAACGCTTTATTAACGCTAAAATATCGTCATAATAAAATTAGTTGAAATTAGATTACCTCATTAATAGCAGAACTTTGTCTTGTCAAACTTGGAGATTTTACATTCAGTGATCCACAAAAGGTAGGCTTATCAAATGAATCCAAAGCGACATCATATAAAAGCCTTAATACTATACAGGCGTGAACAAACACCACTGGTATGTTATCTGGTAATCTAGAAAGATAATTATATGTGAAATTAGAAATTGTTGATTAATAAATAGTTGAATACTTTTATTATTGTTTCATTATTATCAAAATAACAAATTAAACTTATGAAATTAAAATGACCGTCTTTATGTATTATACCTATATAATCAATTTGTATTTAGATCAATGTTATGTATTTTGGTATCATAAAAAAACCGATTTAACAACTTACGTCATTTCCAATATATTTCCAGTAAACAAATCATGAAACACTTCATACATTTCAGGGTCTCCGGGTTCCGTATCATTTTGAAGTTCAGTGTCCTCAGTAAAGCATCCTAACAATCTTACAGTTTCGTATAATGTCGTCATGCAAATCTGCAACAATCAAAAAAATTCTTTTGATCACTGCCAATTTGTCGTGTAAAAATATTTAAATGTCTAGTATGATTCCTATCTTTTCTTTTGTTGTAAATATTTCAAATTAATGTATAGCCATAAAACAAGTATTTAATATTGAAATACTTCTGCTATTTCTTACCTCGTGATGAAAAAATTTGGCATTGGCAGGTTCAAATCTCATGGCTGTACTAATAGTGTAAAATACAATGTGTATTAGCTGCAACATGTCTCGATCCATCAATTCGTTTCCTTTCAACTTTCCCTCTAATGATACCAGCACACTCGTCACGTATACAAAGCCGCTGACCTACATTTAAAATGCATTTGTAATTTGATAGATTATATACAACAATAACAGAAAAAATATTTATAAAAAAATTATTTTCGGTATACTTTTCTAAAGATAGTTCTAGTCCGATGCGAATCTCTCAAACAAACAAGTAAAGCTTTCAATATGTGGAGTTTTAACTTCAAGGCATCGTTTGGCGCCGCGTGCATACCGCACAAAAGAGCCGCCATGTCCTCTTCTCCCGACCCGCTGACTATTAGCTCTCGTACTACACCTAAAATATTATGTTTAAATAAAAAAACTATTTGCAATTAATACTCACGATACTCACAAAACAGTGATATAATAGAGCTCCAAGTTTAATTCCATGTATTTCTAGCCAAACATATTACGAAAAAATAAGCATATATCAACATACCTAAAGCTTTACTCCTACACGCTTCATGGACGACCATTCCATGAACACATTTGGCGCCGCCGCAGTCTCTAAACACGTTACAATTGTTTACATTTCCGTTCAACAATGCTGTCAATCCTTCCATGACCAAAGATCCCAACTCTTCCTCCTCGGCGTCGGCATTTGGATCCTTGATTAACGAGTCTTGTCTTGACTGTCTTTTTTTTCTTTCTGGCGGCTTCGGCGATTCACCAGCTTCTGAAGATATGTCTTTTTCACATTTTAATTTTTCCTCCTCCAAAAGCTGTTTGTCCTTAAGAAACACAGCATACCGAGAAAGGCACGTCACGAAAACTTCTAACATGCCCACTTCTCTAAATACGTCCTTGAAAATTGCATTGTGCCTAAAAGAAATTCCATAATAGTTTACAATACTTGACAATCTTGCCGTCTTCATAAAGAGAATTTAATAAAATTTCTAAAAAAATTAAATTAAATTAGCTTCACGCTTTATCCCGCACACAGCAGGGTAGGCAGAGGGAACCTAGTGTTAAGACACTCCGTTCCCCACTTTCTGCCGAATTCTGGAGGCATTGCGTGTTGAGT
>DWMY01003217.1:0-10521 GCA_018249775.1 Heliconius hecalesia formosus
GATAACAAAGATGGCAATATGAAACTAGAATGTGGCAATGGCAGAAAAATTTACAAGTTTTAAGAAAATGTAAACCTTTTTTATATTTGTTTTATTTTTATTATACATTTTTCTTTATTCTCTTAATATGTTTTTGTCACGTATTGTTTTATATATTAAATTATTTTTACGATATTGTTTGTTTCATTTCAATGTCCTCTTCCCATTTTTAACATCACTAGTATTTTTTATGAAAAAACGTTTTTATAGTTATAATATCTATATAGTTATAATATCTATAATCGATTCTTGCATTAGTTTGAAAAAGAGCTTCCCAAATAGCACAGCCATGTTACACTTGACATGACAATTTATTATACACAGTACAAATCACTATAGAGAGTGGGTATAAATAAATTCATATAAATATTCATTTTTTATTGTACATACTTTACCAGTTCAGGTAGATAAAGCCCAAAGGTCACCCAACACATAAAATCTATTAGAAAAACTTATCACTTGGGTGGTACACTTTAAATATCCCTATTTAATGCTTACTACCCAGGATTGGCTTTTATATAAAGTGCGTTAAAATATAATTCTTATAGCAAAATAGGAACAAGACAATATTCGACAAATTGAATGAGATGAAGATGATAAATGACTCGCTCAAGATAGAAAACGTATCTAAAGAAAGGTAACGTTACGAAAAAAAATATTAATATTTTGCGTTTAATTGTAGGTTTATTGTTTATTGCGTTTAATAGTATAGTCGAGCTATATATACTGTATATTTTCTGGAGAATGCGTGTTTTAGATACATGCACTTGATTTAAAACTCAAATTGAATTCAAATGTTTTAGAGAAATAAGAAGGCTCAACAAGGATATGCAACAGTACGAGCAAACTATCATATCTCTAAGAAATGATCTATCCAAGAGACAATGTTATACACCGTGAGTAAATGATTAGTTATTAATTATTACCTAATTCCTTTAAAGACTACTTAGTCAAATTAGCTTCACGCTGTATCCCGCACACAGCAGGGTAGGCAGAGGGAACCTAGTGTTAAGACACTCCGTTCCCCACTTTCTGCCGAATTTTGGAGGCATTGCGTGTTGAGTATTAGTCAACACAATCACAGAATCTCAGTTTCAATAAGAATTGACATGAATTTTGAAGGTTTTTCGAAGGAAGGTTCTCGAAAAAAAGGAGAGATGCTTAAAGATAATTTAAGCATCTCTCCTTTTTTTCGAGATATACAAATGTAAGATAGTGATAGTAATCTCTGTCCTTATTTTCTCTCTTTAAAAACGTTGGGTATGCATAATTTAACGATACATTTCGTTTTACTTCAGTAAAACAAATAATCAATAATAAAGATAATTATTGTTTCTCGAGAGGCAATAAAAAAAAGTTTTTTGTATTCTAGAGATGTAATAAAAAAGGATGCGGAAGTCTCTACTGACATTTCTTGCTGTGGACAACAAGAAGTGAGTCTTTCGAATACATATACACTCAAAAATTTTGGTCCAAACACATTTATTTAGATCACTTAATTCATAATAGAACAATTTATTACAATTTGGCGAAATAATATTAAAAGAAAAGAAATTGTTTCATTTATGACTTAGATATTGGTTAATATAATATTTTTCATACAACGATCTCTAAGAAATTTTACATTGCATAAAGCTGAAGACCTAAAAAGCTCACTTTTATTTCTCTTTATTTCATAATAGAAATATTAGATTTTGTTTGTGTTTAAATGAGCATGGATAAGGAATTTTTGTATAACAGTGCGGTGATATAGAGCCAGTGAAGGAGATTGGGGTGAAACAAGAGGACAGTGAAGATATCAAACGTCGTGCAAAAGTAAGTTTCGTTGTGTCTTATTTGTAGTTTTAGGCAGCTGGAGATAAATTAGTATTAAGATATGAGATAATTTCTAGGAAAATTGCTTAAAAATATACTTATATACTTGGGAAGTATGTTCAGTAGAGATGGAAGATATGAGATGGATGTGAAAAGGCGTATTGCTGCCGGTAACAAGGTTAGCGGAGCATTAGCTGCATTGATGAGACGGCAAAACGTTAGCACAGCCGCGCGGTTTGCCGTACACAATGCAGTTTTGGTACCGACTCTGTTGTACGGCAGCGAAACGTGGGTATTACAGAAGAAGAATGAAAGAAAGATGAATGCTGTGGAGATGCGAACTCTTTGTAGGATATGTGGAGTCAGCTTAGCTGATCGAATCCGCAATGAAGAGGTACACAGAATGGCAGGTACTAGCGAGGATGTCACGGCGAGAATGAAGAAGAACGTGCTCAACTGGTTTGGGCACGTCGAACGAATGAGTGATTAAAGAATGGCAAAAAAGATTTATGATGGAAAAGTGAGCGGTAAGAGAGGTAGGGGGAGACCTCGGTTGACCTTCGAAAACACAGTATCAAAGATACTGGAGCAAGCATGAGGACCCCTAGGAGGGCATGTATGAAGAGGTTGATGATAGTGGACGAGGCGAAAGAGTTATGTAGAGACCGTAGCGTTTGGCGCTCCGTTCTCTCTGACTACCCCGTTAGGAATAAAGCGTAAAGCTAGTTATAGTTATAGTTATCTTTTTATGCAATCTTGTTTATTTATCGAGGACGCTTATAGTATTTTTTCTATTGAAGTATTTTGGGTAAGAGGTACTAGGAGCACTTAGAGTAAATCATATATAACTTAGTAGTTTAAATGGAGATACCATTTTACTATGGGAGCGAAGCCGCTGATAAAAGTTACTATTAGAAAAGAAAAAGTGTAGTAAACTAAAAAGGAATGAAAATTTTATTAACAAATACCGTTTTATAAGAGAATATGAGAAGTATGCCTTCACCAGTCACTCCTGGCACTCCGTCAGGAGAACGTGTCTCTGCGCCACGAGCTCCACGCGATGCAGGGCGTGCTCACGGCGCTGTACGAACAGTGCAATGTGGCTGAACTGCGCACGAAGTTCAAGGATGAGGTCATACTTGAGATGAGGAGACAGTTGAGGCAGGCTAAAGTAAAGGTATTTTAGTTTATCTACCTAAGTTTTTTTATATTCTACTTTTTATTTAATTACACGGAATCTAGTGTTAGGATAGTCAGTTCCCCGAATTTCGCTGATTACTTGAGACGTTGTGTGTTGACTAACGGAATTCAACGCTGCCTTTTAGAGCTTAGAGAGTAAATGAAAATAATTGAATATGTCGCGTAATCGTCGATCTGGATAGGTCTAAATTAGTTTCTAATTTAGATCTATTGGGATATGAGTAAAATAATAATATATAGCAGTTTTCATTTAAACAATTTAAAAAACATGAGTAAAAATGGTTTTGATGACTTTCCTAACTATGTTTAGCCTGGGGGTTTATTTAAATGTTTGTTTTATCTCAATGTTTGTGGAACTTATATTTAAATAGGTAAACTATTATAGGTTTTCATTTCATTTCATCGTAATGATTTTCTTAATATTTTCATTTCTAAGCTTAAAGAAGTGACGGAATCCACGCTCAGCTTACAAAAAGAGCAAGATAACGAATTCAAACCACATCACTCGTCGAACACCACGTGTGTTCAGCAACAGCCGCGAAGAAAACGTAGAGTTAGACCTAACATGGACTTGAATATTAATTGGGAGAGCCGCGATATGTACGAGTCGGGGGATGAGGTGTCTTCAAAGGATTGATTGTTTAATAAAGATTATTTCGGAATTGGCTGTTTTTTTATTGGTCCAAAATGGACCAATGTTTTTACGGGTTTTTAGAAATTTTAATGAGTAGTCAGGAAGGTTAGTTTATTTATAAACTTTAAAATGTAGGATTCCGTTATTTTCGGTCCCAGTAGAAAAATTTTGGAGAATCTCTCCCTCTTTCTCTTAGATCTTATTGTATTTTTATTAACAGACTTCCGTAAGGACGAGGTTTTCAATTCGACTGTATTTTTTATGTTTGTTATCTCAGAATTTTTGACTGGGTGAACCGATTATGATTCTTTTTTGTGTTTGAAAGCTGGTGCTTCCCATGTGGTGCCATTTTAATTTGGTTATTTTATTTGGTCATTTCTGACAATTTTACAAGGGTACAAGGGTAATTGGATGAGAGAGAGTTGATCCGGAAGAAGTCGGTTTTTTTTGTTAAAATTTATAATTTTAGTTACGCCAAGACATATATAAAAAAATATTTTACTTTGAAAAGTAAAATAATACAGTAATCAAAAAACATAAAACAAAAGATGAGGTGTGGAAAAAAAATTAAAATGAAGAAAGAGGGATGTAAGTACTTCTGTTATTGTTATTGTATTTATTATTTTGAATATCTTTTTTAAGAAAACATGTGTTTGGACCAAAGCAATATGTTTCGTTTCTTTTTGTATTCCTACTTTGCGATAGGAAGTGAAATATTAATTACAAATTATTTTTCTTTTTTCCAGTTTTTAGTAACTTATTATGTTTGTGGGCTTTTGTATTACAAAAAATACTTCTTTATAATATTGATATCCCGGCCAGGTTATCTATCCTTGGCCAGGCTTTATCGGGAATTTATTCAGGATAAAATTTAATTCTACGATCTATTTCTACAGCTTAATATTCAATTTCACTATTACTAGACCAACAGGCAAATTAATATATCTTATGTTTTACATTTTACAGCCAATCTTGTCTACGCCCAACACCAGTCATATAAATATAATTCCTCTCCAAAGGGATGATAGTGATGTTCTTATAATCGAAAGAGTGAGTAAGCAATACTATTAGTAGTGTATCTTATTTTTTTTGTGTAAAAAACAGCCCTGATGATCATTTAACCAGAAAAGATGTCTTTTACTTAATAATTTTTAAAGATATTTATAATGAAAAAATATTTCAGTCGCCGTCGCCGCCATTACTGATATCAGATCCCTCGATTTCTGACAATGAGGAATCTCTATCAAAGACTAGTATATACTGTGACTGTGGACGTACATTGTCTTCACCAGAAAATAAAGATAAACATTCTAATGGAACAAGGAAACAAAATATTTTTTTTAGGTAACTGCAATTTTTATTTTTAACTTTTTTTCATTTTGCGGAGTGAGCAGAGAGTAAATATATATGTCAATGTGTGTATATCCATCCTGTATATACAAATATATTTCTTTTGCATAAACCTCGTTGCGCCATAGTAGCTTTTATACAATACGTATCTAATGTTGGCGGAAAATGGAGAACGGGGCTACATACCCTCTCTTATTTGAAAAGTTGCGAGAGATTCCTGAAAAATCTGCAAATAAATTAGAAACTTAGGCAGAGACAAAAAGTTTTCGCTTCCAAAAAGTTAATAAATCTTTTATCGGTCTGAGTATATAATAAAATTCCGCAACATTTCGCAAAATCATTTAAAAAAAATATATAACTTCTTTGTGGTCATCGAAATGGTCGTGACCATTGCATTTACGGTCCTTCTATGCCACGTCAGCCTCTATCTTAAAATTGCAGAAAACAGAGAATGGAGTGACTTAACACTACCTTGAAACATCAGCTAGCAAATTAGTTTTAACTAATACTAAAGCCCGGTCCATAAAGGACCACGTTGATCTTACAAGAGTAAGCATACTTGTATTTCCACCAACGAATAATCTGGCGGAAATGACCGAACGAGCAGAAAGAGTTGAAATGAACTCGCTCAGTTCCAGGGAGCGGTGTAATTACAGAATACAATATTGTTTGTTGGTGGAAACGTAAACTAACTTTATTTAAAAGTCCGTTCCGCCTAAGCACTACTCGCTCATTTCTGTTTCGCGGTAGAAGCCGGCGCTTACGATGAACTATACTATAGTCATTTATGATATTATTTCTGGAACTCATAAATTTGATGCGTGAAATGCTATTTAAAAATTGGGTTAAGCATAAAAGTTACATTTTTACAGAGAATCGACGTCGAATAGTAAACCTGAAGGAAGCATAGCTAAAGTAAGTCAATATTTTTGGTATTTTTTCCGTATTTATTATTTTGTTTTTGAGGTCGAAGTGGACGACGATTTATTAACTTTCTCTCTATAAAATATATATAAAGTCAGTAGTTTGTATTATATTTTTTTATTAGTTGTACGTATTAAAATCCTCACTCTGGGAGACAAATGACTTTTATTTCCCAGTTCTAATAAGACAAACTTGGTATAATAAAAAAAAAAGTTGAGTTCTGCCACTCACACACCGTGTCCTGGTATAATAGCTACCTTTATTCCTTTTACCTACTATGCTGACACTAACGAAAATGTATCTTACAAATATATTCTATTATCTCTTATATTATAATGGTATCTTCATCTCTGGATATATTTGTGTTAATGGGCGACTGTGACGAAATGTTATGGCGGTGGCGTCGGAAGTGCCGAGATGGCTCGTGGCTAATGAACTAGATACCGCTCTGTTTTGACTGTCTCGGGCTTTCTGTTGTTTTTCTTTATACTTTATTTTAGTGCTTCAGTGTTTTGTATATTTTTTGTTTTTTTTTCTCACAGCTCACCTATGTAGGTATACTTCATTGCTTATGTAAAAATATATTATACAATCAAATTAATCGCGGTAAACCGTAATAAAGTAGGATTTATATGAGCAGTTTGATTAATGTTATTGTTAGACAAATAAAGAGTTAGGCAGTTAGACTTTGTGTGGATAGCTTTTTAATCTAAATTAAGCAAATATTAATAACAGCATTCAACACAATGTAGCTGTATTAGTAAATCGATAATTGACAGACAGTGAACGAAGAATAAAGAACGAAGGGATTTTTTGCTTTACGCTGTATAAACATAATGTACAGACATAACTTGTAAAATCATTCAGACATTTCTATTTTCCACTTTCCACCGAATTCTTGAGGCATTGCGTGTTGAATGGCGACTCAACGACGTGCATTGCCTAGTAGTAACCAGACAAAGAAATGAAAATATTAAATATTTTATTCCGCCGATTGGGTATCGAAGTCACGACCGTTGCGTTTGTGTCCCTGCGCCACAATGGCATCAAATGATTGATTCTGTTAAATTCAGTTAAAGATTAATAAAATAACAATACAACTCGAATTTACATGATTTCTCTTAAAACTATCGCAATATTGAATGGAAAATACTTAAAAGCTTTTAAAATAAGTAAGCTTAATGTTTAAGTTCAGGTGATAAATAATGTATAGACAAACATGTATCGTTTCCGCCACTACAGCAGTTGCTAAATATACCACGCCACCCCATGCGCCAGTGTTTTTGTGAACTTTCGACGCGATAGTTGCGTTCTTTGGTGCAAGTTTTGTTTTAAATCGTCGTGATTATATTTTAGAATGTTGTATTGGCTTAAGAGATTTTGTTTGAACTATCGTTAGGATATAGTAAAAAAATGTGTTTTTAATTGCATTAAGTAGTAACCATTGTTTAATTAATAATTTTGTTCTACTTTGTATATAATATTCTTTAAGTTATTTTTTAAAAGGACTTTTATCGATATACATGAATTCTGATTTTACTTTATTATACAATTTTCTTATGGTATTATCCTCATGTTTAAACAAACGAAGAAGGGTTTAAGTGACTGAAAGTTGTTCTTTCGAGAACACAAAATCAGTATACATCTGAAATTTTAACAAGCGAAGAAATTAAAAATTGATTACTCAGTATATTGTAAAAGTTTTTAAATTTTGATTTGATAACTTAGCTTCACGCTGTAACCCAAGCGGGGTAGTCAGAGAGAACGGGGCGACAAACGCTACGGTCTCTACATACCTCTACTTTCATCACCCATTCGTTTGACGTGACCAAACCAGCTGAACACGTTCTTCTTCATTGTCACCTTGACATCCTCGCTAGTACCTGTGCTAGTACCTATTCTGTGTATCTCTTCATTGCGATTTCGAACAGCTAAGCTGTAGGCACGTTTCGCTGCCGTATGTTAAAGTCGGTACCAAAACTGCATTGTGTACGGCCAAAGGCGCAGCTGTGTTGACGTTTCACCGTCTCATCAATGCAGCTAAGGCTCCGTTAACCATGTTACCGGCAGCAATACGCCTTTCCACATCCATCTCGTATCTTCCGTGTCTACTGAACATACTTCTCAAATATACCACTTGATTCATTTGTTCTCATTTCTTACCATTTACGCTCAATGAAAGCTCTTAAAAAGCTCGTTTTATTTGTAATGCCGCAGATCACCTTTTTCTACCTATTAAATACTTGTATTATGGTTTTAACTTATACTGTAGGATTTGCGCTATTAAAAAAATAGCAAATCCAATAAATATCTCTATGAAATAATTATCGTTATTTTATTTTCGATCTTATAAAATATTTTTTTTATTAAGAACATTATAAAATTTATAACCGCTTGTGTTTAATTCTCTAATTAAACACTGCAGTACGAACACACGTTTGTGTTTAAGTTCGTATGTTTGTTTATTTGTGTTTGAATGTTGTATAAACATGATGTTCAACGGCCTCCTTATGTATGGAGATTCGGATACTAGTGACTTCGGTAAGGTAAGTCACATTTTTTTTATATTTTTACATATCATGATCTGTGGCGTGGGAAAAATGCTAAAAATACATAGCACAAATATTATTGTAGTAAAAATAATATAGTTTTATTATATCTTATTATGAAACGCCGCCATGGCACAGTGACACAGAGTGTAAACGCTACGTTTGTGGGTTCGAATCCCAGTACGGGAAGTTAATTACTTAGTATTTTCATTTTCTCGCATTGGTAACAAGACAAAAGCGCTGCATTGAGTCCCCGCAATGTCTCAAAAACTTGGCAGAAAGTGAGTCTAAACAGTAGGTTCTTTCTTCTGCCAAAAAAGTAAAGCTAATAAAATATCTAATCACGTGTTTGCACTCTGGCTAGTTAAGTTAAATAAAAATGTCAGTATAGTAGTAAGGTACCACTAGCTTTGAATTCAATCCTACTGAGGCGATGCAAAGTTTAAGAGATATTTGTAACCTAAATTTCAACATTAAAGAAAGCTAATGAAAATACCAATTTTTTTCTGAAATTTCATCTCAAGCCGGAAACCTTCGAGGAAATCGTAAATTCTCTACGTTAGCTATTCGGGACGTTGCGGCGTTAACGACGTTTCCGTGAGTTCTTTTTGTTTTTTGCTACAAATATTATATTTTTGGGGCGCCATGTTTCGAAACATTCTGTATTTTCGACTGTATTTTTTTTGTTTCTTACCCTAGAACTTTTGACTGGGTGAAACGATTTTGGTGGTTTTTTTATTTGAAAGCTGGGCTCATTTTGGTATCTATAAGAAAATCACATAAATCTTAAATTTGCGTTAGGTATGTGCGTAACAAATGCACAAATAACATCACCGATTGCGATCGTTCTTTTTTTTGGAAAGTATACACTTCAAGGATATTTTGATGGGAGTTTAGTTGGGTTCTGATTATGGAATCCGGTTGAGGTCGGTTTTTATTTGTTAAAAAATATTATAGTTAAAAAAATACTGGTGTACACTCAATGTAGACATCACTATGTCTACAGTTTTTGTGTGCAGTATTAAAACAAAAAAAAAATGGTAGGTATCGTTACATTGATAAGAACATAATTATTGTCAATAAAAGATAAATGTTAATATCTTCGGTTCTTAAAATATTATTAATCAATTCGGAACCGTTATGGCGCCGGGGCAACAACGGGCTTACGACTGAAAACGCGACGGTTGTGGGTTCTTTTCTCCACTCAGAAGAATGAAATATTTAATACTATCGAACCGCTCTCGGCTTTACGCGCTTCTACTACACTAATATTTATTTACTAATCGAATTACTTTCGTGTTCTATTAAAAAAATGTAGCATTTTTGTCGAATTCTAGTAATATTTGTTTAGCTCAAGCTGTATCCCGCACATAGCATGGTAGGCAGAGGGAACCTAGAAACTTAGTTTTAAGTCATTCGGTTCCTTTAATTTTAACTTTAAAATTACTTTTGAGAACCGAGGGTGTATTAAAATGCAGACTTCAAAAAGACGACCGGACGTTGACAGACGAGACGGCAGCAAATTTGTTCACCCGTTAACAGCGAAGTTAAAAGTAGATATAAAACCAAAATGTAACTTAAAATATACGAACAAATGCAAATGAAGTGAATAAAGTTGCTATGTGTTTGTCTCTGGCCTAATTTTATTAGTTAGGGAAATATCTTGATGCAATTGGTTTGGTTGAGATTTACTTTATGAAGTAATTATAGAAGTTGGATTTTTTAAATGTAAAAATATACTATATTGAATGTTTTTATTCAGTTATATAATATTGAATTTTGAATTATTAAAAATTGTATTTTAATAGTAAACAGTGGGAACAGAACAGGGCTAGCTTTTCGACAATACCAACAAATCAACAAATAATAATTTAATAAAATATTAAAAATAAATTATTAAAATAATTATGCGCATAATATTTGTTGGTATTGCTGTTCACTGTCTACAATTTTTTAGTAAAAAAAGGTAAAAATATTTAAGATATAGTTTCTGGATAATTAATGGGTGAG
>DWMY01003218.1:0-10518 GCA_018249775.1 Heliconius hecalesia formosus
TATATTTAATATTTATATATTTGTCACTTCACAAACTCTCATCATCGTCAACAAATTTCACCAGAGGATAACGAATTTTGACATTTGACAATATCTTTCATTGATATGACAGAATTTATGACAATGAAGAAGTAAGAATAAACCTAACACGATATTTAATAAAAACGGTATCACTTAAGCTTACTAAATTAAGCTAAATTTTATTCACTTAAGTAGACATGGGAAATAGATTAGTGCTATGATCGATTAAACTTTGTATATTTATAATAAAATAAAATTGTTACATATTATATATAATTTTAAAGATTATTTATTACAAAAACAAAACACAAAATATGTACCATTTGTACAATTACACACCATGTAGTACAATTCAACTGTTTTTAATTATGCGGTTCCGTAAGATATGGAGGATAGAAACATTTTTAGACTTTAATTATAAAACTATTTATATTGAAGTAATATGTGTTAATACTGGTTTTACAGTACATATTTTACGCTTATTATACATATACTAGCGGCCATATATAAGATAATAAATTATATTATGAATATAATTTACACATTACAATATTTTTGAGAAAGTGCAAGTACTATATGGCTGCTTGCGAGGACGAAATCAGCGGCAAGGACACCTCTCGCAAGACTCGTGCCTGTGCTTGCGGCTGTAAGCGGTGCGTTAAATTATTTTAAATTTACATTTTCTCTAAAAGTATATGTTCAAATTAATCAGCTTCACGCTGTATCCCGCACACGGCAGGGTAGGCAGAGGGAGCCTAGTGTTAAGACACTCCGTTCCCCACTTTCTGCCGAATTCTGGAGGCATTGCGTGTTGAGTGGCAGAACTCAACGCCGCGCTTTGCCGCGACACCAGAGCGAAGAAATAGAAATATAAATTTAAGTAAATATTTCATATCCTCGAGTGGGGATCGAAACCAGAACCAGTCGGTTTTACAGTCACACTTTGTGCCACTGCGCAACGACTGGCCTCAAATATGTTGTAATATGTTCAAATTACATACTATAAAAGCCAAAGTATATCTTCATAAAAAAATCTTGATGATAGCATAACTTTCGCTCGTAAGTTTCAATATCTTCTCTGAAATATCACCTGGCAATTTTCAATTATTGTTTGTCATAAAATGCCTTATTGTGACTTATTTATAAGAGATACACGGTATCGGTAGATATAAGGTATCGTGGACTTTATTTTAGAAATAATAAAGTAGAACATTTCTTTCATACTCATACGCTTAAACCAATTCAATTATTATTGTTATTTCGTTATTTAAGCCTAACTAAGACTTACATCATAATGTTATATAGCACTCCTGAAGAATGTAGCTTACATACAAAATCAAAAATAAGTAAATCGGGCCAGTAGATTCAGAGATCTTAGCGTTCCAACAAACAAACAAACTCTTTCGCTTTATTATATTAGTATAGATTAAGAAAATAAAAAATATAGGTCATTTCTATATAGACTGGATATTTACTCCATATCCACATCCATATGTGGTAAATAACAAATACGTCGTAAAAAAGATACATGGTATGTAATAAAAAGTTATTTGGAATGAATAGAAATAATGCTAGTGATAATACTGCTCCAATCCGGCTATGATTTTTAAAGCAGATATATTACCAGCGACTCACCTTATATATAAAAATAAATCACATAATTATAACGTATATTTTAAAAACCCCCTCTAAAATTTATGTGAACAATACACAATAAACTATTTGTATAGCTATATAACAATGGAACTCAGGCTTGAGTCAGTCCCAACATTTTTTCTATCAACTCATAATACGTATTCACAGTGTTCGCTTCTCTATTCACACCTAATATTATAAAATTGTTCATGTACAAATATTCTAATTGACATGTTCGTTGTCGTCTCTTGGTCTGGTAACGACGTAAAATGTGGCGTTGAGTTTTGCTACTTAAATTTCAATGCCTCAAGAATTCATTGGGAAGTGGGGAACGGAATGTCTTAACCCTTAGTTTTTCAGGTTCCCTCTACCGATTCACTAAACTATTTTATGTTGTATTCATGTATTCATTTTATTACTGAACATAAAGTAAATAATATTTAAATAAACAGTTTTTTTAGCACAAATTAACGCAGTTCAGCCAACGACATTTAAACATATATAATTTTTACATTTTCCTGAATAATACTAGTGTCAATATCAGGTTCATCAAATAAAAAGGAATAAAATAGTATATATTGCTGACTTTTGTGTGTAGATCTCAATCTTATGCCTGGTACACACGTAACGATAAATCCTAACGCCTCTCAATCTATGCAGATAAATTTAACGTTCATAGTGCCTCTACACAGCTCCGATATTGATTTCAATCATCAGTTCTCCACAGGAGCTTACGCAGGAAACATGGCGCCCACAATGGAAAATGATGACGCATTTGCGATACTAGGCCTGGTTTAGCTATTTTCCGGGTGGGAATCGAACCTACAATCTGACGCGTATACAGTCGCACGTTTATAAACCTGCGCCACAACTAGTAAAGACTAGTTGAAATTCGCTCCGAAAAATTGGCATGATTATTTGAGAATAATTAAGAGAATTAAATAATTTTCTTGAATGGGAATCGAATCTACAACTTGATGTCACCGATGAATGATAAATTGCAACCATTTGTCATACACACGACCGATAAATCTATCAATCTGGTTTCATACGTGTACGTTACGTACGTTACGTGTGTAGCAGGCATTAGTCTTAAATCTTATTTCAATTGTCATTGTCAAGTTACTCAAGTTGGCATTTAACACGAGTGACGAGAGTTTGCAAAACTAAAGTTTAATGACACAAATATATTGTAATCACGTTAATTAATTTAAACATATAGATTTATGATATCTAAATATACTTACTTATTATGAGTAATCCAGCTGTTCCTCATGTTGACCGCGAGTTGGATTTATCGAACACAGGTCGTGGTGTTTGGCTTGTTAAGGTACCAAAATATATTGCAAATAAATGGGATAAAGCTCCGGGGGATATTGAAGTTGGCAAGCTAAAAATCTCTCGAGCACCTGGACGTGCTCAAGTTCAGTTGTCATTGTCAGAGGCAGTTTTATGCCTCGAACCTGGGGAGCAAACAATACCAAAAGAACATCTCCTTGACGTGTCTAATGTGACGAGACAATCTTTAGGAGTATTTTCACATGTTGTGCGTGAGTAATCAATATCCTTTACTTTAAAATGATGACTAGTAAAATTTTTAAATTAATATTTGGTGTACAACAGGTAAAAATTAATTGTTTGTTTTTAGCTTCAAATATAGATGCTGTTGTGCCAGAGTCAGAGAAGCTTTACATGGAAGGACGAATTGTACAAAAGCTGGAGTGCAAGCCATATAATGCTGACCCTACATACTATAAGTTGAAATCTGAGTCTATAAGAAAGGCATTAATGCCTCAACGGCAAGTGCAACAGTTAGAAAGAATTGTTCAAAATTTCAAACCAGTTTCAGACCACAAGCACAATGTAAGTATTTTATGTTTATAGTTCATGTACACCAGAGACATTAAACAAGCTAATTGTTGTTAGACATTTAAATAATTGAATGTTTAGCTATTAAAAGAGTAAATGTTTTTTATTAAGAAATTATTAAAAAGAAAAGAAGCTTTTAAGCTTCCTTGTATGGGTGCTGGTGTAGGAGTAGAGATAGAGTGTAGAGCAGTGCCTCTAACTTGCAGCCCCCTATAGGATCCTTCTAAAAGGAGCCATCCATGGTCCTCACACTGTCCAAACTTGTTTACTTTGACCAAATGTGAAATGACCTTGCCAATACTGCCTTTAAATTACCTTCTTGAAAATAACAGTTGATAGTTGCAGTCAGGCTGAGACCATGCAACAAAATAAAATATGTACAAACATATAAAATATGTACACATGATTGCAATGTGTACATATTTTACTGTTATTGCAAGCTTTTTTATATCTTTTTTTAGTTGGGGATAACCACGAATCCATATAAATTAGGCAAAGATAATTAGGTCACTTTTATTAATGAATTTATACTTTTGTTGCTATTGTATTTTATTTGCCCCTTTTATATTTTTTAAGTACTTTGCTTAAGTTCTAATAGGTGTGACCTACACTTTTAAATAACTATAGATAAATGATCAAATTTTGTTCATGTAATTTGAATACCACTCCCAAAAGTAAATAAATAAATAAAAAGTGATTTAATTACATTGAAGAATTGGAATTTTTAATATAAGGCAAAAGTACAGGGTTTTAGTTTACACATATATAAAAAATATATTTAGATAAGTGGCATATCTAGAAGTATATATTACTCATATTGAAAATTGCTTTTTGCAGATTGAGTACCAAGAGAAAAAGAAAGCAGAGGGTAAGAAGGCTCGTGATGACAAAGAAGCAGTACTTAATGTTCTCTTTGCAGCATTTGAAAAGCATCAGTATTATAATATTAAGGATCTACAAAAGGTATTGTATTGTGTTGAATAATTAAAACAGTTTAATAATAATGCATAGAAAAAAAGTTATATAATATTTTTATTTACAGATTACTAGGCAACCAATTATTTACTTAAAGGAAATATTAAAAGAAGTATGTAATTATAATCTAAAGAATCCTCACAAAAATATGTGGGAATTGAAGCCAGAGTACAGACATTATAAACAGGAAGCTCCTGTTGCACCTAAAGAAGATAAAAATAGCTCTGACAGTGATTAATGAAATAATGATAAATGACTAATGCTTATAATAAAATAAATTATATGTTATTTTATATTGTTGTTTCATTTTATGAATAAAATATAATATAGTAAAAGGAATTTGATGTACACCTTTGTTGGTATGTAAGAATTTTCAGTTTGTTTATTTTATTAGACATTCAAAGTCAGAAGTATGTTGTGCAAAATTACAATATTCTATAGCTGATGGTAATGGTGACATAATTGTCACCCTTCATTATGCAAATTCTAAAAAAAACATTGCAGCAACCGTTGTCAAAGCAAACGAGCAGAAGATGAAGAGAGAGAGAGAGAGTTTATTGAAATGATTTTTTTCATATTTCCTTAATAAAAACACACACACACAACATATATTAAGAAAATATAATGTAATTAATACCTTAGCAGACCGATATTTGTAAATATTTATTTAATTAGATAATTTTGTCGTTTTAAAATGATAATTAAAATTTAGAGTATTAGTATTTAAAAAAAGGTTTAGGAAAGACTCCATATGATGACTTCATTATTTCACTTGAAAAGCTAGAATTATTTCACCTTTACATAGTTTTCTTATATCTTTTAGATGATAATTAAAATCATCTAATAGGTGAAAAGTTAGAATAAACATTGATTTTAAGATGGACTTTTTATTACATAATATTTTTCTTTAAAACATAGTGTTGATAAAAACTAAGCTTTAATTTGATATATACTTCACTTAAAAAAACACATGAGTGCAAATTATTAACATTAAGTGACGTTTTTTAAACCAGGCAACCCTGGGGTTGCAGCAGACTGAGAGGTGGCAACCATTGTTTTTCCAATTCCTTTTGCGATTTTCTTTCAAATGATATGGAATTACACACAAATAACTGTTAAACAGCACGAGTAAGACCATATGGATTATTTCTATTTATTATCATATACTTATTTTAGTAACATTAAAAGAGTATGTTATTATCAATTTAATTATACATAATAGTAATGACTCTAATTTGTAAATTGAGTAGTTTCATTAACTTTATATATTTGATATGTTTAACATATAAAAAATACTGTTAAATATCACTAGCAACACTGTATAGAATTATACAATTTCCTTTTACATAACTTTTATTTTAAGACCTATAAACAATATGCTATTCTCATTTCAATTAAAGCTAATAATTAATGACACATTGATTTGTAAATAATATATGGACAAATACATTTACTTTAATGATTATATAAATTTAACGTATAAAAGTTGCTCATTTGACAGTATGTCCAAATATTTATAAATAGAAAGTTTCGTTAGCCATGAGCCCTTTGCGTATATGTGTTCTGTGGCCAAAAACATATAAGTGCAAATTTTTACCAAAAACGCCTTATTATAAATTTAATTAAAGGCTTCTAGGCAGCCCTAGTGTAATCTATTCTTCTATCATGTATCATTCTTAAAAATAAGTTCCATCAAAAAATCAGATTCCTGCAGATTTAAGCATTGGGATTAGGTCAATATTGTGACAATATTTTAAGGTTTCCAAACTTTGTCACCCAATAAAAAGAACTACAATATTCAGGCGGCTTCATGCTACATCATTAAATAAGGTATAGGAACATCGTAGAATCAGGAAACATTTTTTTCGAGCATTTTATTGCGCGCATATGGTATTAGGCATAATTTTTCAAATGACGAAATATATCTCGAAAATGGTAAAATTTCGTGGTAAAAATGGTATAATCATAATTTGACTAATGTAGTATATAATAAAACAAGTTATATGTTGATGCTTCATTCGTTTTATTAATAAGATATAATATCGTAAGAGAAAATTGAGTATAATATCATTACATCTATCAAGAAGAGATTAAAATTTAAAATTTTTGTAACAATTACTAATGAATAATAGACATTTTTCAATAATTTTTACTTAACAATAACATTTAGAATACATTTATTAAATAATTCTACTCAGTCAATAATATTGATTGCCGAAAAAGTCGTCATTCGTTTTAAAGTTTTGATTACTATTCAATCGATAACATCATATTTAGATTTTTCGATGAACCGAGCTAGAGAGCAAGACAGCAAAGCCCCAAGAAGCGGCAGTACGGCCGTGCCAACAGCCACCCCAATTAGTATGTTCATATTGTTTGTCAGATATTCAGTGATGACTTCATAACAACCCTGAAAATATATATAATTAATTATTGCATACAATAAAAACTTAAATTATTAATATTTTGATCGACTTTTTATCAGCCCCAACCATAAAATCGTTTGTTTATTACTTAAAAATTATATGAAAATATTTTTCGTAATATGTTAAAAATGGTATAAATATTACAATATGTCATTATCATTAGAAGATTTTTTTAAATCTTTTAATGATAATTATAATTTTGCCTTATAAGATACAATACAGCGTTGGAAAAGAGGTAAAAGATCCGAGCAAAAGATGCATAAGTTTCGCAAGATCTATAACGATCAGAAGAACAACATTATATGTATATCCAGTGGCGTAGCTGGGGGGGGGGGGGGGGGTGGGGGGGGGGGGGGGGGGGGGGGGGGGGGGGGTGTGCGAGCGGTGCAGTCGCACCGGGCATCAAAAGGAAAGGGGCATCAAATTCTACGATATTTTTTTTCAAATGTACAAGAAAAATGAGAGAATGAAAATGAAAAATACAATCTCACTATCATGTCAATCGAACATGAACTAGTCGAAACTATTGATTTTCAAAATGAGGTTAATGACTTTGCTAGTCAAAATACGCGTATGGAATTGTTTTTTGAATTTTTGCAATATTTTTTACCAAAATCTGATGTTATAACTGATATATAGTTACTTTCTTTATGGAAAAGGACAAGGCAAACGAGCGTTCGGGTTACCTGATGGTGATTACCGCCGCCCACGACCCCGTGCAACACCAGTGGAGCTACAGGTGCGTTGCCGGTCTTTAAGGTGGAGATAGACGCGCTTTTTGAAGGTACCCATGTCATATTGCCCTGGAAACACTGCCGCGGGCAGGCCATTTCACAGTTCCGTGGCGCGTGGAAGGAAGTTCCTACGAAACCGCAAAGTAGTGGATTGCCACGTATCCAGGTGGTGTGGATGATATTTTAGCTTATGACGTACTGTGCGGTTAGAAAATTCGGCGGCAGGTAACAGGTCAAACAGTTCTTCAGAACACTACCCATGATAAATGCGATAGAGAACGCACAGCGAGGAGACGTCTCTAAGCAAAGCCAAAGTATCAAGCCTTTCACAGATCATTGGGGCCCCAATGATTCGAATGATTCTACGTTGTATGCAATCAAATGGTTCAAGCTGATACTGGGGTGCACCAGCCCAGAGATGAGAACAGAACTCCATATGAGGCCGAACCTGAACCGAACGGTGTTTTGGCGTGAAGTACCGTCTCGCTCTGTTAAAGACATTTTCTTCGAGGCCAACTTGGCCTTGCTTTCCACATGATCGCGATACTGATACTGGGCGCAGCTGTAAGTAGAGTGTTTTGAAAGACTGGCGATACTATAAAAGGGATATTTTTAGTGCTTAACGCGCAAACCCTTGTCTTCAGGGGGTTAAACTGAACTAAGTTCCTTTCACCCCATGAGGAGACATTGTTGAGGAATGCCTCAACAGAAGACACAAGTTTATTTCGGCACTGTTCAGCGTTTTCCCGAGAAAGACTTCCTCGGCCGGAGTAAACAGCGTCCACTGTGCTGTGCGCCAACATGTCATTGATATGCAAAAGAAACAGCGTAGGGGACAGCACGCAGCCGGATCCTTAGTAACCAAACCAAGGCTGTGACTTGCCACCTATTGGCACTGCAGTGCTAGGAATATAAAGTTCCATGCTCTGTAGAACCACATCGGCAACAGCAGCGGCACAGGTACTAGGATCATCTGAAGATTGCAAACCGGCCCCCAGGGATAACATGAGTAAAATGTACGCATTCCATCCAAATCTGATGACTTGTAGTGCCAGACGCGACGAGTTGCGGGTGTTCTGCAGCTGCCGCGCTTAATGGGCACGACACTCCGTACCAGGCAGTGGTCAGAAGACCCCAAAGGGGCATCGACTGGTACTGTTCCGGATGCGAAGTCAGCAGAAGGTCCAATAAAGAGGCATTGTGGTTGTCCACGTCCGGGAGTCGCGTAGACGACTCAACCAATTGGGACAATCCGTTCGCCATAGCAAGGTCAAATGCAGCCCTCCCCTCGTGGTCCAAGCTAACTGGCATTGTGCGCATTAAAATCGCCAAGTATCACGACATCAGCGGAGGGGATCTGTGAGAGCATACAGCATAAGGGGTGGGGGTTAGGCTCCGGAGCCCGGCATTACCTGATGCGAAACGCAGTGGCATAAAGCCACTACTTAACGCCGGTTTTAAATGCCGGGGGTGGTAATGATCTGTTCGAGTCTGCCCATGCGTGTTGTGATTGCTGGCGACGTGACTCTACCACACGTACTTTAGTCGCCTCTTACGACGCCACCAGTACCAGGATGATCCTATTCTAGGCCGGGATCACACGGCACAATTATTATAGTTTTGAAGCAATAAAAAAATATATATCTACTCTACTGTGTTTTGAAATCTGAAATTATTTTGAGCATTTTAAAGGGCATCAAGTCCTAAGCTGCACCAGGCAGCAAATACCCTAGCCTACCTCAAAATTAAATTACACATGGATATACGCCACTGTGTATATCCATGTGTAATTTAATTTTGAGATATTAAAAATATACATAGTGCAGTAATATATATATATATAGTGCAAATATTTTTTCACTTACTTGTTGATAAACATTGCTATAGTTGGCTGTAACGCAGTGATTTGTATCGTGGCAACAAGAGATAGGAATGACTCGTTGAGGCGAGAGCCGCATCCAGTCCGTGTAATTGGAAACCCCGCAGCATTGTAACTGTTATTATTATCATTTAAAAAACAGTTATATTAGCTTTATTATAAAAAAAACTTCATTATGATAAAAATCATATACTATTTTTCCATAGGTATCATATCTGCATATAAATAAGATGATATTTTTAATAATAAACGCTGTTTTAATTACAAAATTTTTAGTTACAATTTTTTTTTATATTTATGGCGTTTTCCCACATAGTCCTATGCAGGGCGGCAGTTAAAACAGTGTCAAGGGTCAAATCAGTTTCATGCTTTATCCCGCACACAGCAGGGTAGGCAGAGGAACATGTTAAGATACTACGTTCCCCACAAGTGTCTAGATTTGAGACAGTCAATTCTCCGTAATTATGATTAATAGAATTTTTAATTGTAATTTATTAAGAAATAATTTAAATAAAAATCATACTTTAGATTGAGCAAAGTCGAAGTTAGCCTTTTGAGGATCATATGTAGCAATTGTTTGAGTGAGTCCATCGTGCAAGCCCTTAGCGAACGTGTCCCGATAGCATACCACCGATGCACCGACACCGGCATCCATCATAAAAATGCACACCAGAAATCCTCCGTACTATAAAATAAAATATATAATTTTGTGTATATTACCCCGTAAAGTTTATATGGGTCCCGAATATTAATCCTGATGAACTGTTCGTCGAGTTTTATTCCCCTTTTTAGTTTTATGCAACAGATTAATGTGGTAATATAACGTGATAATTGTAATGGTACAATGGTAGTGGCCGGTCGTGGCGCAGCGGCACGAGGTGTGACTGCAAAACCGACCGGTTGTGGGTTCGATCCCCACTCGAGGAGATGAAATATTTACTTAAATTTATATTTCCATTTCTTCGCTCTGGTGTCGAGG
>DWMY01003219.1:0-10517 GCA_018249775.1 Heliconius hecalesia formosus
TTCTCAAAGATCAACGGAGGTTTCTCTTGCCTCTCTTAAAAGAATTGCTATTTGTAGCTATCATCTTTCATTTTATACCATGTACTTAAAGTAAAAAACAGACTAATTTGGTAAGTCATCCTGAACTTATACAAGTTTCAAATTAAACTACAGTCAGCATCACGCTGTATCCCGCACGCTGCTGTGTAGGCAGAGGGAACTTAGTGTTAAGGCACTCCGTTCCCCACTTTCCGCCGAGTTCTGGAGGCATTGCGTGTTGAGTGGCGGAACTCAACGTCGCGCTTTACCTCGACACCAGAGCGAAGAAATGAAAATATAAATGTAAATAACTATTTAATTTCCTCGCGTGGGGATCGAATTCACAGCTAGTCGATTTTACAGTCACACTTTGTGCCACTACGCCACGACTGGCCTCAAACTGCAGTTATAAAAAATAAATAAAAATAAATGAAGACATCTATCTCTCCGTTACATATTCTATGACACACGAACCCATATCGACTACAAATTGCACGAACTGACGATGCCGGACAAAAATAATATTGTTTCTTTAACAAATACATACTTTTACCCCTATTTCGAGGCGTTTTACGATGTATAATTAATAATTTAATATATAACAAGTATTGTGAGGCCCGTCGTGGCACAGGAGGAGTGTGGCGTGATTGGACAAGGGTTCGATTTCCACTCGAGGAATTATTGAATATTTTAATTTCTTTGCTCCAGTAACTGTAACTGTAAAATAAATGTAACACACACTACTATGCGTTTGGCAATATGTTACAGGTTTATATAGTGACTTGCAGTTGGCTATGGCAATGCGTATTGTACTCTTAAATTGGTTCTCTAGAATGTTGAATGGAGATCAAAGCATCACATCTGAGCAAATTTTTCTCCATATATACATTATAGTTAAGAATGAAAAATTAATAAATTAGTTTCACACTGTATCCCGCACACAGTAGGGTAGGCAGAGGGAACCTAGTGTTAAGACACAGAAGGAACTCAACGCCGCACTTTGTCTCGACACCAGAGCGAAGAAATGAAAATATAAATGTAACTATTTTCTCTCCTCGAGTGGAGATCGAACCTACAACCAGTCGATTTTACAGTCACACTATGTGAACCTGCGCCAAGTCTGGCCTCAATTACATTATAGTTATAAATAAAAAATCAAATAAATCAATATATACAGTTACAAGCTAGGTCAATACTGATATTTTTATATTATTTTCGTTTCCCTCCCTCCCCAGTTCTAGAGAACTGGTACCATACCACAACGCCGTGGTTTGTATGATCTATCATACAAAGCACGGCGTTGTGTTCCGCCGCTTAATAACCAATATCTTTAAATTAAGTGGGAAATAAAAAAACTAAATGTTTATTACCGAGGCCTTCCCAGCTGCCCTATTATAACCGGAAATGCGTGAAGCCTGAAGGTAAAAAAAAATATAACAGTCACTAACAGTAAGCACTATTTCATAGGTTTTTTTTTTCAGTAAACAAATAAACACGAATGCTCTACTTTGTGTAACATTGACCGTTTTACAGTATAATTATATTTATACATGACAGACTAGTCGTCGCCCACGGCTTTGTTTGCTTGGAGGATGTAAAATTAGAAATCTCTTGTTTCCCGTTCCTTTTTCTTATAATCTTATAAGATTCCCCTACAAACTCTTACCTTCCTACATGCCTTTCAGCTTTCCAAGGCTACTTTCGTTTGAATTTTGTCTGTCAGTCACTCAGTAGTTGTGGAATTTTCTATAATATATTATACCTACTATAAAATTTATACATAAATTTTATATTTCTCGTGATATATTATTCTCATTTATGAACCTTGGCATTAAATTGAAACCGTGTTTAATTGAACTCAAAGATAAAATTTGTTTTTTTTTTTACGATTTAACTACGATGATTGTGGGTTCAATTTTGCAATGGCTTATACTACTCTTTTTCTCTTTCTTTCTTACTCTTTTTCTTTTTCTTTCTTTTTTTCACTTTTTTGTATGGCGGAACTCGATGTCACGCTTTGCCTACGAGAATAGGGAAATGAAAGTAAATTGACATAATCATAGAGGCAAAATCTCCAGATTTCGGAGGTAGGTGTTGAACGGTAGTGTCTTAACACTAGGTTCCCAGGATTGCTTTGTCTACCCTGCTATGTACGTGATTCAGCGTGAAGCTAAAAATATCACTCACTCGAGAGGGCCAAGACCTACAAGAACAACCAATATTTAGCAGTCAAATGCTATCTCAATATGCCACGACCTACTTTTATTCATATTTATATGTTATGTTATTTGGTTCCCACTGTATAATTGAAAAACATACACGTGGGAAACGCATAAAGAATAAAATCTCTTAATTTTAATACAAAAATCATTCATCGCTAGATATAATATGTAGTCATATGAAATATAAAAATTAATCATAATCGTCAATATATATTGTATGTAATGATTCAAATTTACTTACGTCTTGCCTTCAGAATCCCAATTGGATAAATTCACAGTAGAGGTAAATGTCAAATTATTATTGTTCATTTAATATAAGCCTATTAATATTAGAAATGTGAGTTTGTAAGTATGGATGTTTGTTCCGCTTTCACACAAAAACTACTGAACGGATTTCGACGAAACTTTACAGTGTTATAGCACACATGTATAATTAACACATAGGCTACAATTTCTATAAATATTTCGGGTAATTTGGCTTTTATATAAAAAAATAGATTCACGCTGTATACAGCATTGTAAGCAGAGGGAAGGAGAGTTCTGCAGGAATTGCGTTGAGTGTTGTGCTGAGTAGCGTAAATTAACGCCGCGCTTTGCCTCGACACCAGAGCGAAGAAATGAAAATATTATATAAATGTAAATAAATATGGGGATCGAACCTACAACCAGTCGATTTTACATTTGCATTTTTTGCCCCTGCGCTTTTATATAACCATAAATATAAGAGAGCGAAGAGAGAAGGGAGCATTTGGGTTGCCAATATAGTATGTATATTGCATTTTTTCTGAAGCCGATATTAATACCACTGTTGTGGGTTCGATTTCCACTGGAGGGAAAGATTTAATTTACTTTCCTCGCTCTAGTTCGATAACAAAGTGCAGTTAAGATTCAACTCACATCGCAATTTTTAAGGGTTTTAACACTAGGTTCCCTTTTCCTCCCCTGCTTCATATCCTGACACAGGGTGAATAAAAAATTATACAAAATATTTTTGTCACCTTAAAGTAGGTAAATCAATTTTAAGTAAGAAACTTATAAAACAATCAAAGCGATAATAATCATGGAATATAAGCTTAAATCTCCCTCCATGAAGCAAACCCTAAGCAACTATTATAATATTTCTACTCTTACTGTTCATTTTGAATAAGAAATTAAAAATATAGGCACAGGGGCACAAACGCAATGGTGGTGGGTTCGATTCCAACTAACGAAAATCACGATAAGTCAAGTCACGGCAGTGTCATAATGGGAACGGAATATCTTAAGATTACGTTCCCACGTTCTCTCTGCCTACCTTGCCATGCAGGATATAGAATGAAAAAAAATAATAATAATATAATCATACCCAAAAGTAGAAATCTAACCCACAATCATACTTTACGATCAAAATCTTTCTTACTATGCCACAACGGTTTCAACATACAAACAAACATACATACGTATGTAATAAAGAAATACAATTACCTCAGGTTATATTACATTAAAAAAGTTTCGCCAGCTACCGTATCAGCCATTATGGTACTAATTCACGAATCATTCTTCATATATAATACATGATGACTGTCATTATGTTTAATTTAAATATGCTCTAGGTTTGTACTGGCGTGTAGAACGGTTGTTTGGGGTTTAATTTTTCTATAATGTATATTTAGTAGAAGTTATCGCGTTCGGGTGGGACATGTTCTGTTATTGTGATGGTTGTGGGTTCAATTTTCACTAGAAGGAAATAGTATATTTAAATTGCTTACTATAAGAAATTACCATTTTTTTTTCATTTCTGTACAATAGTGAGTGAAGCACAAACTAACAAATAGACAAACATAAAATAATCAATAAACATAATTTTTTTTTCTTATCTTTTGTGAGGAAAATTTCTTTTCTGTTCTTTTATAATATACATAAATGTAGATTTTGATTTAATATGCAAAGTCTCGAAATGTGCAAATGAAACTTGAATTAAACTTTTTAAAATAATCTATTTGAAACAGTAGTTCCTGAGATTCGTGCATTCAATCAAACAAACTATTCACTTCTATCCTAATATTACAAGCTAAAATATCCATAGTTGTTTATTAGTAACTTTTGTGCACGACGCTACCATCTTGCGCAAGAACAATCAAGTAATGGCCCTACGTTTTAACTCAATACTGCATACTAATATGACTCAATTCACGAATGTAATTATTTTTATTATATCTCCACTAAATGACTTGAAATATAATGAATGCCCAATGGTACAGTGGTCGTGGTTATTGTGTTTCTTAGTGTAGGTTCGACTTAAGAAAAAAACAGACAAGCACGAGTTGGGCTCGCACAACGAGGATTCCGTATAAAAATTGGAGGTCTTAAAGCCTTTTCGGAAATTCAAGCTTAGCTTGGCCAGAGCCCTTTCGTCTGATACTTCACTTCAACTAGTGGTTTTAATACCAAATTTTGCCAACTTTTTAAAGCTATTATTTTTTAGGATCAAACAATAAATGTTTTTTTCTGAACTAGTTTTACCTGTAGATGCTAGCTGCCAATTTTCACAATTCTAGGTTAACCGGTCAATACCCTATTAATTATGATTTCCTTCATAGCGTTGAAATAAGCGTTTTTCGCGATATATATTTTTTTTATTTATTTATTTATTTATTATTTTATTTACAAAGCCAATAAACAGTTACATTAAGACATTCAACCAGAGGAGAATAAAAAATTTACAAACAGTGTTTTTTTTTACAAGAAAATCGCTCGAATGTCGGGAATTTGAACCTTGGATATCTCACTAGGATGCCCTGTGCGGAGATAACAATTTTACGGATTATTGGATTTGAGAATTAGAACAATGATTTGAGAATGATAAATGAATGTAAATTGTGAGTTAAATATATATGAAAGTTATAAGAATATATATATATATATATATATATATATATATATATATATATATATATATATATATATATATATATATATATATATATATATATATATATATATATATATATATAAATACACCCAATATATAACATATAAATAAATAGAAGGGATAAATTAATAATGCAAAATATATGTACATATAATAAATATGCTAAAACTGGCTAAAAATATGCTAAAAATATAAAAGGCCATATCTTTTTTTTAAGTAATTGCAGAATTACGATTTGTTCAGAAAATCATGGGGCCCTACATCTGAGAATATCTGAGATATCTACAAGCATTCTTGAGATAAAGGGTTGACAGACAGACAGACGTACGAACAACTAAGTGATATTAAGGGTTCCTTTTTTGTCTTAAAAAGTACGGAATCCTAAAAACAGCAGCAGTAGCTTCACACTTTTTCCCGCAGAGCAAATTAGGCAGAAGGACACTAGTGCTAAGACACTCCTTGTTGATACTTTCCGTTTAATTTTTTGAAACATTGCATGCTATCAGAACGAGATAATGAAAATAGATCATTTTTCCATGTGGGAAAAGTACCCACGAGCGTCGTGCTTACAATCACGCTTCATAACAGAAATTATAGATTTTTTTTACAGATTTTAATTAAGTTATTACATATTTATAAATTTAATTATATATTTTCAATATAAACACATTATTTTGTAAAACTGTTTTATTTGTAAAAAAATATGAAAATGATTCACTCTATTATACCTTATCGGGAATAACAATAGCTATAATTTATTTTATATTTTATAAATAAATGTTTATTTTATGAATATTTCCTGGTATTAAAAAAAATATGGCACAATGTAACAACGTCTGAGCTAAAACTGCGACGGTTGCGGGTTCGATATCCAACCGGAAGAATAATTTTATTTATTTTCATTTCTAAGGAAATGGCAAACAATGCACGGCGTTGAATACTGCCAAAATAGTTAACAATTAAATAAAAATTAAAAGCTCAATGTTTATAATACCACAAGTGGAAGTCGAACCTACAACAGTATGACGACGGTACCTACATAATGTCTCAAGATACTATTCTACTAAGTAATAATTTATTTAAATCCTGCAAACAAAAAATAAAAACCTCTTAGACAGCAACGAACAGACAGATATGCAGAGTTATTAATATTCCTTAAGGTATAAGTTACCACGTTATGAGCAAAAAAACATACATATGTATCTTTTTTCTTTATATTCACGCAGTATCTCTTATATACATAGCATCTATATAATCTATAGTGAACTAGATAAATTAATGTCAAAACACTCCGTTCTCCACTTTCCGCCAGAGTTCGAGACATTACTTATTACGTGGTGATAACTCAACGACACGCTTTGTCTTTTTGCCAAGCAAAAATTCATTTCATCAATTAAGAAGCGAACTCACAACCGCCGCGTTTACGACCAGTCGCTGAATCGCTGCTTTATTAAATATTAATATATTATTATTTCTCCAGAACGTACAAAAGGAAATCATTTATTTTCCTGGGTGAGAATCGACACCACAACCCATGACAGTAGCGGGTTCGATTTTTACTAGACTACTTGCCTTATACATATATATAGCAAGGATTAATGTTCGCAGCGCTTTACATATCCAGGTCGAGGTCAGTGACCGAACTATCGGCGCCTACGCATGATGTTGGTATATAAATGAATTTGTACTCATATTAAATATTATTGTAATTATTGATATTTAATTGTAACATATGGTTTATTTGTTGTTATATTGGATGAGAATGAAGGGTAGTAGGTTCGAAAATGGAGGAAATATATGTTTGTGTTAGATAGGGGTTTACGAGTTTGTACGATACATTATGTTCTTTGAACTAATTTTTGTATTAAGAAAATATAGTCTAAGGTCAGATGTGGGACACAAGCGTGCGACTAGGTTGTAGGCTCGAAGAAATAAATTAATTTTTTTTTTTTAATTTTTCTCTCTCTGGTAACGAGGCAAAATGCGGCATTGAGTTCCTCCACTCAACATACGTTTAGCACCTCCAGAATTCGGCGAAAAGTGAGAATGGGAAGTGTCGCAATGGAAACTCATTGGTATGAATATCTAAACACTAGGTGCTCAGGTTCCCTCTGCCTACCCTGCTATGTTCGGGGTACAGCGTAGAGCTAAAAAAAATATCGACACTCCTTTATTACACCACTATACATTAACGATAAACAAGTAAAAGTGTGTTTAATTTAATGTAATAGGTGTGCTTTCAAAATCTATAAACGGAGTCTTAATATTAATCTTTATTTCTATACTAATATTATATAATAAAGCTGAAAAGTTTGTTTGGTTGGACGCTCCATTCTCAAGAACTACGGGTTCCAATTGAAAACATATTTTTCTGTTCTATAGTCCATTTATCGAGGAAGGCATAATTAACATCTCGATATTCCTTTTATTCTGCTGCTATTGGAGTTGCCATGGATTAAAAGAATGAGTCAAGTGTCATACACATCTCTTATTTATTTCTATTTAGACCACGGAGGAGAAGTCGACGCTGGAAGCTGATATTATATTAAATCAAATTCAAATTAAATCAAATCAGCTTCACGCTGTATCCCGCACACAGCAGGGTAGGTAGAGGGAACCTAGTGTTATGACACTCCGTTCCCCACTTTCTGCTAAATTCTGGAGGCATTGCGTGTTGAGTGGCAGAACTCAACGACGCGCTTAACCTCGACACCAGAGCGAAGAAATGGAAATATAAATTTAAGTAAATACTTTATCTCCTCGAGTGGGGATGGAACCTACAATCAGTCGGTTTTACAGTCACACCTCGTGCCGCTGCGCCACGACTGGCCTCGTACATAGTCTCTGATATTATATATAGTCTCTTTTTAGAGTTCCGTCCCCCAAAGGGGTTCACTTTATTACTTAGAGTCTGCCCGTTTGTCATCAGACTCTATCTCATGAACTATGACAGACAGTTAAAATTTTAGTAGATTATGTATTTATGTTGCTATATTTTGCTTTGTTATATTTTGATATCTATCTCAAAGTATATAAAAGAAGAGTATTCACTTTTGCCTACTGAAAAATATAATAAAAACTATGTTGTCAGAATTTAAAAAACTAAATCAGCATCAGTTAAGTAATAAATTTAAAGACACTTCGTTCTCAATTTTCCGCCGTATTCTGTAGGCGGTGCATGTTGAGTGGCGGAACTCAGCGCTGCGCTTTACCCCGACACCAGAACGAAAAAATATAAATTTAAATAAAATATATTTCCAAATTCATAAATTAAAAACAACATATGTATGTATGTATGTATGTTTGTATGATCTTAGGCGTAATTTCGTAACATCAGGGCAATACTCCCATCTCTCGGTCAAGGATATACGATAGTTAGTGCGTAAATAAAAATAGACACTAAATGCATCGATTAGTTCGATTCTTATTCTAAGGCCATTAGTAAGTTAATTTGTGAAGATGGATATTTTTTAAATTATATTTTTGAAGATATATATTTTTTTAAGTATATTTTTGAAGATGTATATTTTTTAATTACAGCATCGCGCCTATTCCCACAGACTAAACAAAGAAAACTTGGTGTTAAGACACTTGATTTCCGCTGTCCATTGTTGTCTATTTTTATTAACGGAATTCAACGCCGCACTATGTCAAGCAGAGTAGAGAAATAAAAATAATCGAACTCAGAACTGTCCGTTCAAAGTCATATGAGAGTCAGCTCAGTCAAAGTCAAAGTCAAATAATCTCTGGATTCTTCGATCCCGTGAAAAAAATATGCTCATTTTTAAACATTTTAAACACTTAGGAAAGAAAAATACTTATTTAGAAAACGTATAAAAATTAGCTTGAACGCAGCGGTTCTCGAACCCGCGCCTCCTGGAAACCGACCAGGCGCTCTGACCACTAAGCCATGCGTTCTCGCCAAGCTACGTCGAAATGTTTATACGCTTGTTATAACTTATTTATGTTGTTAGCATCTCTGTAGGGAGATTTTTACAAATTTCCGCTACCTAAAGATAATTACTAAGAATTATCGTTTGGCAAGAGAGAAACTAATTTTTAAATATTTTTAAACATTTTTAAAGTGTTATTCCACACTTAGTAAAGAAAAATACTTATTTAGAAAACGTCTAGAGAGCGCCTGGTCGGTTTCCAGGAGGTCTGGTCGTTTTCTAAATAAGTATTATGCTTTTTTTTTCTCCACTTACTGCCTACTTATTATAAATAATTACTTTTCTTAGCTTCACACTCTATCCCATAATACGTTTCCATTCTCCTCTTTTCTCTGAGTTCTCTTCTCTTCTCCTCTTTTCTCTGAGTTCTCTCTTCCTGAGTTCAACGTTGCACCTTGCCTTACCAGAGCGAATAGCGAACCTCAACCGAAATTCCTCCGAATGGAAACCGAACCTATAACGCCGGAAAACACTTTTCTTTGATTTAGATGAGAAATGAGATATAGAAAATAAACAGATATAAATAAAATAATAATGTAACGTAATGTTATAATTGAAACGCAAATATCAATACTTATGAAACATTATGCAGGAGTTGGTTCAGGCGTATATTGTAAATATACCTAAATCAAAGTAAAGTGCTTTCGGAGTACTTACTATATTTTGGTGTTGGTTTTATTTATATAGGTTATTGCTTGTAGTTGAAGCCAGTGGGATTGTAACTTCCCAATTGGGAAAGGAGTATTTAATATTTTCACTTTCTCGCTCTGGGAACGGAGCAAAGCTCGACGTTGAGATCCGTCCTTCAACACGTAATGTCACTAAAATTGGTGGAAAGTGGAGGACGGTAATGTCTTAATGGAAACAGAGTGTCTTGACATTATATTATTAAATTTCCTCTGCCTACCTTGCTATGTGTGGGATACAGGGTGAAGCTAAAATATAATAAAAAAAGTTAGTTAAAAGGTATCATTCATTAAGATATGTTTCATATAGTAACGTAAGCTAGGTTTCAAAATATGTAAATTTTTTTGTAAGTTATCCAAAAATATTTTTGTAGCCCCGGCCCAGTTTAATATAATACCTTCAAACAATTTTATAAAAAAATACAATTTCCATAAAAGGAACGAGGAACCTTTAAATTCGAGGAATTCCAGGAACGAGGAACCTTTAAAAACAAAATAAACAAAAATAAACAAACACGAATTCCCACTTAAATATATAGGAATAGTGCATTTTAATTCAGAAAATGACGACTTTGACTTCCCTAAACATAAGATGTTGCCAACATTCCTATACCTATATGAACACGTGTTTGTTAGATATAACCAACTTCCTTGTTGTTGGGCGATTGTGAAGAAAAGTATGATTTCATAATATACTGATGTAGGATGAGAAAATATAATGTTGATA
>DWMY01003220.1:0-10517 GCA_018249775.1 Heliconius hecalesia formosus
GGCTCCGGTGCCCAACCCACCTTACAGGCAGGCAACGCACCTGTAGCTCCTCTGGTGTTGCACGGGGTCGTGGGCGGCGGTAATCACTTACCATCAGGTGACCCGAACGCTCGTTTGCCTTGTCTTTGCCATAAAAAAAAACATACAAAATAGATTTTTAATTTGCTTGAACTTTAAGAAGTAAAATGGAAATTCCTTTTTTTCTTGTTGCCGTAGGAATTTAGAAGATATGTACTCTTTGTGCTCCCCGACACTCTGACCCACCTACATGCCAAATCTCAACCATCTAAATCTAGTACTAACTTTACATTATCTCTCAATCTCTTAATAACGGAAGAGTTTATATATACCTTTGTATAGTTATTATTAAGTTATATGTGTTTTTATATAATATGTAAAACTTGATGAAAATGTATTATGTCATAAATACTTTTAAAAACACCTTATTAGTTTTAATTACACAAATAGCAAAAAAAAATGTTTCATCTTCGACATCAAAGAAATCGAACGCTTCAATAATTTTAGTGTCCTCTATAAAAAGTTATTAATCATATTATTAGCTTTAATTAAACACTGAGGACGTCATTGGGCAGCGAAACAGCGTCTGATATTGGATACGACGATGGTTGTGAGTTCGATTCTCACTTGGGAAAGTTTTTTTTATTATTTCTTAGATGGTACTATGGCAGCGTGGCGATGTTAATAAGACGAGATCGAATATTCAACTCTTTTATTATATATTTAATTTGGTTATTTATACACTACAAAACAATAGGAAGGAAATAATTTCACAATTGTATTTGTAGCGAATAAATTTAGGACGCTGATTTAGTGTGTCCACAAATGTTGTTTTTTTTCAAGTCTGCTCGGCAACGATACCGAAAATATTTTCATTTTCATGCTTACACATCGCGCGAAGTTAAGTACCGGTATCTAGCACAAGATGTAGAGGCATTTGTTGAAATGTGTGAAAAGTGAGTGGAATATATTAACACTAGGTTCTTTCTCTTTCTTTTTTAGCTTCCTCGACATAACAGCGTACGCAAACAGAATCTCAGAACCTAGTGTTAAAGCACTTCCCCATTATGACACTTTCTGCTAAATTCTCCGGGCATTGCGTGTTAAGTGGCAGAACTCAACGCCGCCCTTTTCCTTATTTGTTACCAGAGCAAGAAAATGAAAATATAAAAAATAATTTCTTATAGTTGGAATTGAATCCATAACCATCGCATTTACAATCGCAAGCTTGTGCCACCTACGCAACGACGGCGTCACGCTGTCTATATTTAATAAATTAAACTATAGTTAAGATTTTAAGAATAAAAAGGGAATCATTCAAGTAAAAAAGCAAGAAAACACAAAAAGCTAACATCACAAAGGCTAAACCTTGAAAATACCTTGAAATGCAGCCTACTATCGTAATCGGATTACAACTTAGTGATTGGTTAAAGTCGATAGTAATATTATATATATTTTTCTTTATTATTTTCTTTTCATATAGCAAAATTGAGGCTAGTCGTTCAACACACAACAGATAATTCTTAGTTATGTTCATTTGTTGGCTGAATAAATATGTAGTCAGTAGTGACACAACACTATGCCCTATTTATATTTTTCATTGGACCTGAATACTTTATGTTATAACATTCCCTACCCAATAAGACTACCGTACCCCACTTTCCACTGAATTCTAGAAGCTTTGCGTGTTGAGTGGCATAACTCAACGCCTCTTGCCTCGTTTCCATTGCGAGGAAATGAACATCATAAATATTTAATTTCCACCGGTGCTAATTGAACCCACAACCTGTAACGTTTACAGTCACATGCTTGTGACCTTCTCTTCTCCTTTTTTTATCTGCGTATAGCATAAAGGCGGTCATTGTGAATATTTTTACTTGACTTACAGACACTATTTTAAGTGTCTGTAAGTGCTAAGTAACCTAATGATTTATGTTAAAATATTTCTGAATGTAAACTTGCAACTACACTTTTTACAATACAACAATAAGAAAAATTTTCATGAAATATAGAAAAAGCGCAGAAATAAATATTAAATATTTAATTTTTTTGAGTAGTAATCGAACCCACAATCTGTCGCGCTTACAATCAGACGCTTGTGCCACTGCGCCATCATTGACTTCAAAATATTACATTCCATATTATTATAACTAAAAGGTTTTGCTTAAATATACACAGAACATCGACATTGATCAGTCACAAACACTATTACTGTACAAAAAACAAGAACTTGAACAAAGTGAAATTCCAACCAATTAATTCCTTAGAAAGTTGGAAAATATATAAAAGAACGAGTGAATCGCTTTACACGATACACTTTTTTTAATTTCACACATTTTTCTGAGTAAAAAAATCATTCATTGACTTGGTTAGCGAAGATTACTTAGTGTCAGGACATTGTACTCTTTGCTGCGGTTTCTGCATACCTACCTCACTGTCATCACCTACTTCATACAAGCTATCCGGGGGGTTCTCATTTTTCTTACGTGACCTACTTCATTATCATCGATATTGTGTCCTCAACGATCAACTGTGATCTTCCTTTGAATTCGTCTATTGTAATACAAAAGCATAGCCTTTTGAATAATATCTATAGAAAGTTTATTTACAAATAGCCGAAATAGGCAATTGCGTCAGTTTTTTGACAAATCCTGTCGAAATAATTTCAACCATTTCCGAGATTACGCGGACGGGATATTAGTATATATAAACATTAATAAATACTAATATCCCATCCGTCATGAGGACATTGTAGAGCAGGGGTACAAGCGTGCGGCGATAAACGCGACGTTTGTGGGCTCAATTCGCACTCGGCTATACTTATTAAGTAAACGTATAAAAATTTTAACGTAGCGGGATAACACTAACAAAAATGTTTAAAAATATCTGTTTCCTCCCACTCAACAAGCAAAACCTTTTTGCCTACCCTGCTGTATGTGGAAGGAATATAGCGTGAAGATGAAAAAAAAAATATTTTTAAAGTGTTATTCCACACTTAGCAAAGAAAAATACTTATATAGAAAACGTATAAAAAATTGAATGTAGCGGGACTCGAACCTGCACCTCCTAGAAATCGGCCAGGCGCTCTGACCACTAAGCCATACGTTCATTGAGTTCCAGCACATGTCCCGCTACGTTGAAATTGAGAACGTACGTTACTTCTTCTAAATAAGTAAAAAATTGTATGCTATTGTTTCTTCGATCAATATCTTAGAATCAATTAATTAAAATCTTCAAAGATTAGGATCTTTGAAGAGAAAAGTGTATGATACAGTGGCTTATGACAAGACCTCTTGTTACTGGCTAAGTTTGAAATTTGATAATAAAACAAAAAACATAAACAAGACACTCCAAGTTTTCTATTTCAGTAAGTTTAAGAGTGTCTCTATATAAGCTTTACGTGTTTAATTAAGTCATAACCATCAAAAACCTTTGAAACGCGGAAATTTACGAAGATATCATAAACGGCGTTACGCTTGTGGTACACTGGGTGATAATGATATTATTTTGTTTTTTATTACTAATTATTTTTAGCTTCACGTTGTATTCTGCTAATAGTGCTTATAGCAGAGTAGGAGAATTTTTGTTTGAGACAGACAGACCTAAAATACATTGACTTATAGTTTAATCATCAGTTTCTGTTTTCGCTGTTATATATTACAAACATTTGTAATTTTTACTAAATAAATAACTTAAAACTAAATAGTTTAAAAAATAATCCTTCTCCACTATCTGCTCAACTATCGAGACACTGCGTGTTGACCGGAACTCAATGAACAAAAATGTGTGATAATAAAACCAACTCATCCCTCGTTGGGAATCGCATCTATAACCTTTATACTTACAGCAAATCTCTACGGAGTCACTAAGGCATCAATAATATTTAAAACGATATTAATAAAAAATATAAGTTTTGTCGCAGCTATGTTATTTCTTGGACTGAACTCTAGTTAAATACAATTATTATTACTTTTAATTAATCAAACAGTAACTATATAGCAAGATTAAAAAAAACTGATGATCATTTTACGTGATAGCGTCATAAGAAAATATTGATGGAAAATGGCATACTATTATGAATTGATTTTTTTGTCTTGGTTATGATCTCTGATTTTTTTTTTTTTAAATTACATACAAAGGAGTTTTCTAACGTTTGTAACCCTTTCCATTAATTACATTTATTTACACTCGATAATTCTAATATTTTTTTACTTAGATTATTCAAAATAATTACAAATAACAATGTGCCATTTCAATTTATTCACAACTTGTATGATACATGGGAGAGATAGATGCGTCACAAACCGGATCGTGCCTCTCTATCATTTGTTCCGCGCTATCGCTTCCACGCTCGGCTCAGGCGGAACGTGACGATGAGTCATCTTTTCCGTGGGTGCAGCCGACGTTCATCTTTTTATAAGATGTTATTAAAATATGTATCAAAATATATTTACTATACGTCAAAATATATTTAACCAAGTATGTCTCAACTTTATTTTTAAATTAAAGATGATTAAGTCACGGCTATGATAAGACGGAGGAAGGTTATGAGCGCCAAATCTTACATTTTATTATATTAAAGACGCACATATTTCACGTAATAAGTATGCAATATAATAGCTATAAACTTTACTTGAATTGAAAGAAAAAAACATTGCTCGTTCCGTTCCTTTTGTTAACTTTATTTTCTTTCAAAAATTATTTGACGTTCACAAGATAGAGAAGTTACATCTTTTATTTTTAAAATAAAATTATTTGACTATTATTTTTAAATGAGTACTTTGTCTCATAAAAATTTTTATAAACAAAATAAATAAACTTAGAAACGGAATTTGAAAAAACAATAAAACATTAAGTTTATTTATTTTGGTTATTATTTTTTTGTCTATTAATATTAATAAGTAAAAAGGAAAACGAATATTATAATACTTAAGAAATCTTGAGACGGCGTCGTATTTCGGGCGTTTTTTAGAATTTTAATATAAGGCTGAACACTTCACGTTGTATTGTCAATGTCATATGGCTATTTCTTAAAGCTTCATACTGTATCATGCATATAGCATAGTAGGCAGAAGGGAGCTAGTGTTAGACACTCCATTACACTATACAGAGAGAAAATATGTGTTAAGTGGCGAAATCAACGCCGCACTTCGTCTTGTTACTCTCGTCTTCTAAAACGCGACAACCTCTTACTATATAATCAAATAATAAATTAATTGAAAATTTTATTTGTTTCATGTGGATCGAGTAGCACAAGGTCGTCGAAGCGGTAAGTTAAGATTATCTCTATATTCACATTATAAAGCACATACAATTTGTTTGTTTACACGCGCTAATCTCAGGAATTCGGATCTACTGGTCCGAATTTATAAATTATATATTGTGCTGTCCAGTCTATTTATTGAGGAAGATTACTTTGTGCGGGGCACAGTGTGAAGCTGATTTAATTTTTAATTAATAATTTTGATGTAACCCTGTTTCCTGTGTTTGCCTGTGTTCAGAGCTACCTCCCACACTCAGAATATAATTATCATGTATAACTCATTCCTCTGGGAATCGAACACACAACCGTTGTGTTTACAATTATTTAATAGATCTGAGCAATAATTACACAAATGTTTATGACACACATCAAAATAAATCAAAAACATAAAATGCCGTTTCAACAGTTTAAAGCGGATTGCTGTTAATTGTTTAAGTTGTAAAATTTAAATTGTTCGCCCTTCTGTTCGGAAATTTTGGTTCTTAACAATTTCTAACTGTCATCGCGTCTTACCGAAGTTTTCAATTCTGATGTAAAATTTTGAGTGCGTGGTAGTGACATTTTGAGAGCATTCTAAAGCTTACATTTTAGCTTGAGCCGTAGTGGTAAGGCAGTGTTTGATTGTAACGACGGCTGTAACATCGAGGGATTTCGGGGAATGAACTATCTTCATTTTCTCGTTCTAATAGATGTTGACCTTCACCACGCTACATCTCGAACATTGTGTGGTGGCTGGAACGGTGTGTCTTAACACTAGGTTCTTTCTGTCTATCCTGCGGAATACAGTGTGAAGCTATAATAATATTATTTTTTTACATGCATTTTTAGATCGACACGACGTTCGAAACCAAATCGAACCTGACATTCGAAGCGACTCGATACGAAAACGGAAGGAAGTTCATCTGTCAAGCGATCAACGAAGTGATGATCACCACGAACGAGCATCCTATACACGCCACTAAGGAATTGGAGGTTTGGTGTAAGTTTTCTACTCTTTTTCTAATTATTTTTATTGAAAATCTGTTTTCCTGTTAGATAGGATAAAGTGCGGCGTTAGGTTTCACCGCTTAAAACATAATGTTTCTAAATCGGGCAAGGAACGGAGAATTCTCTCCAGCCAGCCTACACTGCTATATGCGGGATAAACCGTGAAGTTAAACAAGATAGAGAAGTCAATATAATTATGTTGTGACACAGTGGAGAAATGTTTGACTTCACAATTCAATCGATCGATTCGATTTCCACCGCTCTAATTTAAAAAATATACCAATTTCAATGGTTTTTACTGTAGTTTTCTATATTTATGCTGTTTATGTATTACATTGCAGATCCGCCAATAGTTCACTTGGGTCCACCCAACATAACAGTCATAGAAGGCTCCAAGATTCTACTGAAAAGTGAATACGTCAGCAACCCGTCCTCCTTAACTGAAGTTATTTGGTATGTACCCACATATTAATTATATAAAATTTACTGTTTATAATAAAATCATAAAACAATGACTTAAAAAATACCCCCCCCCCCACACTTTCCGTCGCGATTCTGAAGGCATAGCGTGTTGAATGACGGAACTCAACGCTGCGCTTTGCCTGGTTACCAAAACAAGAAAAGGAAACTTTTAAATATTTCATTTCTTTCAGTGGGAATTGAACCCACAACCTGTTATGTTCACATTCACACGTTTGTGCATATTTGTTTGTGCGCCATGACATGCCTGTACACTGTAATGTTAGCAAATATTTTAAATACTCTTATATTAAAGGTTCATATTGTAATCATCAAGTATGAATCGCTCTAAGTGGAGTGGTTACATAAATTCCACATAATCTGCTTAACGTGTATAGGAATAAAGAATCTTATTTCTCGCTCGGTTGATACAAAATACCTTATATTCGGTTTTAGGGTTACCTGAAGTAATGTATTCTATGATGACAAATTACTCCCTAGATTTCATGACGTGAACCTTATACTTACGCTTATACCTTTGTTTATAAGCTTTTTACAGCTTAATAATATGACTCAGCTAACCTCAACTCAGTAATAGACTGTCTGACTGTAAACGTGATGGTTGCGGGTTTGATTCTCTCTCAGAAGAATGAGTTATTTTCAGTACCTCGCTCTGGTAAAAAAATTAGGCGTTGAGTTTTGCCACAAACACGCTGTGTCTAATTGGAAGATGCGTTGGGAGTATCTTAATACTAAGTTCCTTCTGCCTATCCTGCTGTTTGCGGGATACAGCGTGAAGATAAACAACCGTAATTATAAACATACTAAATCTGTACTTTCCTACTCTTTCCTTTTCTTCAAATTGTCTTATCTTTCCAATACAGAGAGTACGACTTCCATTTTCATACATTTTATACAGAACCTGCCTCAAAAAATTCTGATCACACACGCAAATATTTAAGGGCGTCTCCCAATTCTTTGAAAGTATTACTCAAGGAGATAACGTTCAAACGCATAAGCCTACAGATCCACTGTACGCCCGAAACGATTCATATATCAGAATTGTTCTGAAATGAAATACTTTGCGGGTATATTTTAAAGGAATCTCCTTATATTGGTTTTTTATCTACACTCTTTTGTGTTCGTTTTACACTTCAATATTTTGATACACATATATTTTTATTTTTTGTAGAATCGGCAAAAGTAATAATAATTCTGAATTAATCCGCAAATTAAATCTCTCCATACACAAAAACACATATAAAAACTGTCACTCTTCTTTCCAGGTATCGCAACGGAACGAAGATCAACGTGAACAACTCCCACTACCAAGGCGGCACCAGCGAACAGCACGCGCTCATCATATTGGACGCCAACGAGACCGACAACGCGTACTACTATACTGTCAGTATGGCGAACAATGTGGGCAACGGTACCACCAACGAGAGTATTTACGTCAACGTGCTATGTAAGTATATATACTAAAATTGGACATGTTTCTAATAGTTTTCTTTTTGCAACAATACTGTGACTTGCTGCTCGGAAACCACTAAGAGTCGGCAGATCAATTTATTTCGACTGAAGAGAAAATTTGGACTTAGCAGGATTTGAACCGTCGATAAATCTCCAAGTACTCTGACGAAATTATTTCTATAAATAATAAGAATTTCGACCATTGCTTTATAAGAACGTGTTACTTAGTGGTCAGAGCGCTTGGACGGTAGCCGAGAGGTGCGTGTTCAAATGCCGCTACGATGAAATTCTTATACGTTTACTAAAACCAAAGTATAGTTTTAGTTTTGGTACGTCTTTACGTACCTTAGTCAAAGGTTTTAAATTATTTTTAGTAACCAATTTTAGGTATGACAAACTAAATTTTAAATAGTGGCCATTTACTTATTTTTTTTCTTCAGTCAAACCACAAGTACGTCTAACAATGAGCTCACCGAGTCCCATATTAGAAACTGATCACAAGAACGTAACTCTAACATGTGAAGTGGTCAAAGGCAATCCCCCCATACTCGATGAAGTCATTTGGTATTTGGATGGAGAAATATTGAAGCATTTACCAGAATGTAATGGGACTGAAGGTAGGTTTTTGGAGTTCTTAAAATGTTTCGTATCCGCAGCGCTGAGTTCTGATGCTCAATAATCAACATGTCTCGAGCAACTTGGAGAAAAGTGGAGAACTTTAACACTAAGTTCTCTCTGTTTTTCCTGCTGTATTCAGAATATATCGTCAAGCTGCCAAAAAATATTAATATTCTAAACTATATATGAGGATTTCGCCAATCAATAATGATTTGATAATTTTGGATTTTTTTTAACACAAAATCAATGCAGAATATTAGTTATTAGAATTATTGAACATAGTGAATATTCTAATATTCGATATCGATTCGTTGATGCGAGAGTTAATTGTCTCAATATAGTAAAATAATTTAAAAAAATCATAGTTTTATTGAACAATTACTTACCAACACTTTGTATTATACGAAATTTCTAAATTAAAAATAAAAAACCATTAAAAAAATATTATTATACAAACTCACATAACATTCCAGAAAGCCTCTGCAATGAAGTAGATCCCTCGATGTTATTATTACAAGACACTACAAAAAGCTTTCATGGCAATTACTCGTGCAAAGGGAAGAACTACGCGGGGTGGGGCGCCGAGAGCGACAAGACAGAACTTGTTGTTAATTGTAAGTATTTTGGAAAATTTTTGTATTTTATTGTTCAGATCATATCGCAATGTTTTGAGTACAAATCTTACGAATTATATTAATAATTACGTTTTCCAAAAACGTAAAAAATTGTACGTTATGGTATAATTAGAACTTTTCTGTGAAGTCGAGGCGGTGGTGTTTTCAAATTTCACTTGAGAGAAAGTTAAACGTTTTCACGGCGTCGAGATTGGCTATTTAACATGCAATGTCTGAAAAATTAGGGGGGAGAGGGGAGTTGAGCACTATTTACTGAGTAAAATAATAAAAAAAAACAGATTTACTCGGCTAGTTATTATTTTACATCAAGTGTTTATAAAAATAAAATTATCAGGCTTCCTCCTTCTTTTCCGTCTGTCCTGCAACAAGATAAACAAGACAGTATATATAAAAAAATAGTAATATTATCATAGAATTATGTAATGGTAATTGAACATTTTCCCTCCAGATCCACCCGGTCCAGCCAAACTGACGTACTCCCCGTGGCGAGTAATAAAGGGCAAGTCGCTGGTGCTGACTTGCAGCGTAGAAGAAAAAGGCCGACCGGAGGCGCACCGGTACCGCTGGCAGCGCGGCGGGCGCGTGGTGAGCGACGTGGTGTCGCGCGAGTGGACCGTGGACCCCGTGGCGGTGGACCACCGCGCCGACTTCGCGTGCCGCGCCGTGGGCCGCGGCGGCGAGGGCCGCGCCGACACCGTGCGCGTCGACGTGCTGGGTGAGTGGTGTACGCGCGAGTGGACCGTGGACCCCGTGGCGGTGGACCACCGCGCCGCCTTCGCGTGCCGCGTCTTGGTGTGGTGGGTGAGGTGAGTCATGTGGGCATGGAATAATTGGGACCACGTCTGGTCCGTTCGATACATTCAAATCTTGGGCTAAGAATCAGGACGTCTGGCAACGCTGGTGTGGGCCGAGCTGTGGTGTAAGCGCGGGGTTAGATTAAGCAATTATATGGTAGACTACCGTGCAACGCTCTCTTAGTGAAAAGGGCAGAGGGCGGACAGCAAACATTTCAAATATTCTTATCTATTAGTTCCCTTCACTCGACTTATTTCTACCATTTATGA
>DWMY01003221.1:0-10517 GCA_018249775.1 Heliconius hecalesia formosus
GATCCATAACTTTGACCTCCATGAAGTCGGCGAGCCACGGCCACGGGCAAAGCAGTAAAATCGTCACGAATATAGCTTGCGTCACTAATGTTGCTACTAGGTAATCTGGAATTATGTATGATTATAGTTTTTTTTTTGTATACTTTATGATGTTTTTTTCTAGTATTTATTTTGTGATCATTTGCTTTTTAAGACCGCCGTGACGCACGCAGGCGCACAAGCGTGCGACTGTAAACGCCGTATTTGTGGCTTTGATGTCGCTACCACAGTGAGAAAATATAAATATAAAACATTGCATTATTACGAGTGGAATCGAAGCCACAGCTGTCGCTTTTATAGTCACACGCTGTTCCACTGCGCCATGACGACCGTTAAGTAGTAGAATCAATCAATAATTATTACTTACAGTTTGAACAAAACGGTTGACGGAAGGGCCAGCCCTTAGCATAGACACAAGCCATTATTAAATACTGGAATGCTGAAGTAATAAATATCACTGTGTTCTCCCAACATAGCACTTGCTCCACTTCCGCTCCTCCTTCTACTTGTATATACCTTGAACGAAAAGTACATATTTAGATATATTTTTTAATTGGTTATTATAAAATTAATAAATTGAAGTTATACAAAAAAAGTCAAATACAAACCATTCTTGGCTCTGCAACAAATACACAGCTAGTATCTGCATAACCAGTACTAGCAGCACCTGCAGCGTCAGCGGCAATATGCTGGAGACGGCCACCAGCGACACCGGCGGGGACTGCTTGGTGAGCGCCGGGCCCGGCGACGCGCGCCCCAGCGACAGCGCCAGCAGCGTTGTCAGCACCAGGTCGATGTAGAGGAACTGGTTGTTGCCGAGGATGGAGTAAAACTGGAAATGTCAGTCTGGTTTCAATAAGATTTCTTAAATTTTTATGGTTCCCTTTTTCAAAAGAAAAAAAAACACTGGTGTCTGTCTGTTCGTCTATTAAAACTGTTTTCAAGATTGCAGGGAGGTATCGAGCTGAAATTAGTATCAAAAAATCCACTAAACACACTGTCAGACGATAGTGTATGTGACGGGTTACCAGCCCCATAGAGCACAATAAAAAAACTTCTATGTCAACTTTGACAAGACATAAGTATTATTTACAAACACAAATTTAGAATTTCTATACACAATTGCACACACACTTAAAATGGTTAAGGGCGCATTCAGTACTAATGCATATTATCTCATAGTACTTCAGGACCGTGATCTAGAAATATTACATGTTGAGTGGCATAACTCAACGCCGAGCTTTGCCTTCTTACCGGAGCGAGGTAATGAACATTATTTATTCCCTCAACAGCGTTTACTGTCAGATCAATCTGTGCCGCTGCGCAACGGCGACCTCAACGACGGTTACTATAACTTTGGTACCAGAACGTAATACTCACATTATAAAGAATAAGAATTGAGAAGAACTGTATAAGTGAATAGAGAGCCATATATTTGAAGATAGCGAAGGATGTGCTGAGCGCACATCTACCCTCAAGAGCCAGCAGTGTCACACAGCGAATGTTTTGCTCTTGCGATGTAAACGGTGCGGCAACTGGAAATAAAATAAATATTGTTGGTTTCTATTTATGTTTTGTTTTATGGTATTAAATTCGTTTTAGTAGGCGTGAAGCATATTCACTTCACGGTGTATACCGTACATGACAGGATAGGCAGAGGACACATGAGAACCTTGTATAAGGACAATCTGTTACCATTACGATACTTCCGTTCCCCATTTTCCGCCAAATTCTGGTGGCAGGCCATCCTGTAGACTTTTAGAGTGAAATGAGAATAAGTAGAAAATTTAAAAAATGGAAACAAATTGCAGTTTATTTTAACACTAAATTCTTTAGCGTACCTGGGATACGCTATTGTATGCCACTGAAACGCTTTCGTTTGCTTCGCGCTCTCGCTTGGCTCAGGTAGCGTGTGACAATGAGTCATACTTATTGTTCGTGCAGATCGAAGAGATTATAAAACGTTATCACCTAGATAAGATTGTGCACGATTGGGCAATCGGACCTGACCGACATCGGACAACGAAATATTAACATCGGAGCTTTGTTAACATCTTATAATAAGCAATAATTTTAAAGTGAATCAAAAAAATTGCTTTTGGTGTTGTACATAACAGAAGCAATAGAAAAAAAAACTAATACACAACAGAGAAACAAAAAACATAGATACAAGATACAATACAATACACACCAGAAGCATCAGCCTCGGACAGTGAAATGCCAACGTGCGCGGCCTTCAGCGCGCCGCAGTCGTTGGCCCCGTCGCCGCACATGCCCACTATGAAGCCAGCGTCTTGTATGGCGCAGATCAGTTGCGTTTTCTGATCTGGACCGAAACGCCCGAAGATCATACCTGAATAAAAATATTAATAGCATGAGGTATGGCAAGTTTATAATAAATAATATAATTTCAAAAAGTGGTTTGCTACTTGAATAAAAAATGAGCAGTCGTCGCGCAGTAGCTCAGCGTCTAACTATAAACGCGACGGTTGTGAATTCTAATCCCACTCGGGGAATGAATCATTTCATTTCCTCATCCTGGTAGCCAGTCAAACCGCGGCGTTGGCTTTCACCGCACAACGAGAAGTAATAAGGTAAAGCACTTTTCAATAAAATGGTGTACCCATTTAAAATTACTTTCTTTCAACAGGTGCAACTCTAAATGTCCCTGTTTCGTTGGTGGCGAGAGAGGCTCGCTTTTTCAACAATAATGTCATATATGCTATTTAACGCCGAATGGCCAAGTTATTTTTAAGCCCGTTTTATGAATCGGCAGAAATTGATTTAAGGAATTTCATGATATACATAACTGAAAAATAAAGTTTTAAAGTTAGATCCATTTATATGGATGCGAGATATAATAGCTATAGATATTTTTAACGACTTGTTAAAGATTTTTTAACTTGAAACTTTTCCCAGAGGCGTGGCTTTAAATACCACTACGTCAAATTTTTTATATGTTTTCTAAAAACTATCTATAGATAACCTAGATAGATAGATTATTTCACACGAAGTATAAAACATGCGAAAAGTATTTTTCTAAATATATACAAAAACAATTTCTAAGAGGAATACTTTAAAGCCTTAGTAAATACTGGTTAGTGTAAAAAAAACAAACTTATTATATTTATAGTATCTATATAGTATATTTTAGAGCAAGAAAAATCGAAACACAATGTTATAACAATAAATTTAAAGAGTGTCCCACTGCCACCACATTATAATTTTATAAATTAAAGTGATGTCATTGTAGCGCAGTTGAACAGTATGTGAATGTTACGTATACGTTTACAGTCAGATGGTGTTGTGGGTCTCAACTCCTCTCTCGGGGAAAGGAATTATTTTCAGTCCCCGGTTCCGGCAAAACAAAGCGCGGCGTTGAGTAACACTATATTTTGAATTCATACATAGAGAAGAATGGAGTGTCTTGTCACTAAGTTCTCTTTGCCTACTCTGCTATATACAGGATAAAGCGTGAAGTTGCGAAAAATAAAAATGATAGTAAACATACCTCTTTCAACAACAGTGGGAATGAGGTCGGGATAATGTGTGCGCATGACGGCCCAAGTTTTACCATCCATTGCTAAAACGTATGCGTCTAAAGATAAATTTGGTGGACCACCCTCGCCTATAACCTATAAAAGGAGGTGGAAAAATATTTTAGAAAACATATTAAAACATAGCAGGACTTGAACCCACGCCTAATGTAAACGTCTATTGTAAATAAACGTTTAAATAGGCTATTGTAAAATTCTGACAACTTGGCCATATGTTTATATAAAGTAACGTCGAAATTCGCACATTATAATTTATTATTTACATTGGTAACAAAAGGAATGTATTCGAGTTTCTGTCCCTAGTGTGGAATAAAAGTAAAAAAAAAATATTTTTCAATATTTGATTTTTAATTTGATTACTCATGAAAAGTTATCAAATTAATATTATAATTATTATTAATTATGGCAAACAGATCAATATCAAATAAGACTATAAATGTTGCTAGAATGTAATAGGCAAGCTCAAGCTATAGTACTTCAATCAAAATGTCGAATTTAATTTATATTAATTTCTCCTTTACATAAGTTATATTATTAGATGCAAAAAAAGCTAAAAATGAGAGCCGTCTATAATATTTTTGTAACTCAAATTATTGTAGTATTTACTTTCCTGCTTACTCGTCCAGGTTAGCAAAATTTTGGCAAAATGCTATGTGATTTTATTATACATGTTCTCGATTAAAAGTAATTTCTTTTATAGAGAAGATGAATAAATAAATGTAATATTTTAAATTGTCAGTTTGTAAGTATGGTTGTCTATTCCAATTTCACGCACAAACTACTGAACAGATTATTATCAGAATACATAGGCTATGTAGGCAAAAATGTATGTAAAGTTTTTGTGTAATTTAACATAACAAATCTATCAAAAGCATAATTCTATAAAACCACGTTTGGGTTGCTTATGTAAAATAATTATGTTCAACTTACTTCCATATGCAATGTAGGCCTTTCATTTCCTACCGAAGGATTGGCAGTAATAAGTACAACTTTCTGATGAGGCTGGACCATAGAACAGCCGCGCGCTACCGACATCGCTGTCATTATATTATCACCTAAAAGTTATAGATAGATTAGGTATTAAATTAAAAAAACTACTACAAAACAGCGTCTTATCCAAATATCGGTAGCGATCCGAAAGCGATTATCCGAAAGTCGATTAACTGAACAACCGTTTATCCGAACTACTACGACTGGGCGGTCGTAGTAGTTCCGGTCGTGTTTTTCCCGACTGCTAAGGAAGGGTTATGTTTTTCGCGCGTATCTTGTATGTATGTAATATTCTTTATTACCTCGTATCTCCAGAACTGCTGAACGGATTTACACATTTGAGGTATCATTAGATTCGTATTAGCAGCCCAAGTGTTCTTAGATAGGTGACGTTAATAAAAAATAATCATGGCGGCTGTGGTACGCCATTGGACTTAATGAAAAAAAAAATTTTCGTTTCGAATTCTACAATATGGGTATCAAATTCAAGAGCTCAATTTCAGGATTTCAAAAAGGTATATCATGATTATCATTACGATAATAAATTCTAACAAAAAAAAATGATAAATAAAAAAATATTTGTAAAAACTAAAACCCCGACTGCATCAAACTAAAAAGAAAATAAACTAGCCCAATAGTTTATTAGGATTAACAGTCGGGACCTACCAGTAATTCTTCAATCAATAAAAACTTTACCAGGATCCCCGCATAATTAAAGAGGTCCCGACTGTTAATCCTAATAAACTATTGGGCTTGTTTATTTTCTTTTTAGTTTGATGCAGTCGGGGTTTTTGTTTTTACAAATATTTTTTTACCCATACAGTACACTTTATAAAGTATTATACAGAGAAGAAATTAATTTTACCGTATAAAAAAAGTATGTAGTATGTTTTGTTATGATTATGTATGTAAATATTTTTTTCATTTCCTTGTGCATAAACATGTAAGTGAATTAATACAGTTCGATTATACGAACAACCCGATTTCTCGAACACCCAAATCCTCCAATTAGTTCGGATAATCGACGCTTTACTGTACTTGTCTTTTCTAATTTCATCTGTGCAATTTTAAGCAAACTAAGCACAGATTTTCTTAAGCTCTAATGTTTATTAAGATATTTATAGGTGCTGTAATGTAATTACTTTAATGATCTCAATACTAGGTTCCCTCTGCCCAATCCTGCATAAGAGGGATATAGTGTGAAGTACAAAAAAAATACATAAATATATTATTTACCTGTGACCATAATCTGTTTCATATTGGCCGCGTGCAACTCCTTGATAACGGGTGCAGTTTCGGCTTTTAGGCTATTTTGCATGACTAGAAAGCCTAAAAATATCATGTCACATTCAATCGTCTCCCTTTTGAGCCTTTGAGCGTCGACCCATTTCATTTTTCTATCTAATTTCTTGTACGCTATGCCAATGACTCGAAAGCCATTTGAAGTATAGTCGTTTAGTACTGCGCTAAAGTTCTCTGGTAGTGATTCTTGATCGCACATTCCTGCAACCTGAAGGATTTTATAATTATACTTTTAAGTGCTTTTTTGCTTCACGCGATATCCCATGGATGGCAGAATAGGCATGGAAAAATTGGGGTGCGAGTTTTCGGTTGAGTGTCTTAACTCAATCGATACTTACGCCCTATTTACTTGTTGAATGGCGCAACTCAACGACGCGCTTTACAAGAAGGAATCGAACCCGTCACACGACCGTTGTGTTTAGTCAGATGCTGGGTCGCTACATTATTTTTTTGATATATTTTTGATATCAATGTAAAATACATAATATTTTATAAAAAAATATTGATGATAAAAGTACTTATTTAAAAAAGGCAACATTTATCTCAAAATTTGCTCCTAATTATTATAAAATTTATTGTTTAGATACAAGTATCATAAGTACAGAGCTCGTAATCTTTTATCTGGTTATATAGCAAAGTCAAGACCGTCACGGCTCATTGGAACAGCGAATAACTGTAAACACGACGTTTGTAGTTTCTGAAAAGGGATTCAAAGGAATAATTAAATTTAAATTATCTTCATTTACCAACACTGGTAAACATAGCCTGACGTTGAGTTCCGCCTCTCATCACGCAAATTGATCAAAAAGTAGTGACTGTAGTGTCCTAACCCTATATTTCTTCTGCCTACTCTGTAACACAGGAAAGGCTTGAAGCTGTTTATATTTTATCAGTGTAGGAATACAGAATTAGTTAAATTAGAATTATTAGTTCACAGTGTATTTAAAAAAACTTGGAAAGAAAAAAATACCATTTTTAAAGTGTTATTCTACACTTAGGAAACGGATACACTTTGGACGGTTTTCAAAAGTCGCGAGTTCAAATCCCGCTACGTTAAATTTTTTAAAGTTTTCTAAAAAGTAATATTTTACCTTCTCAGGTGCTCCTTTTACATAATACACCATCTGTGGTTGTCCCAGAATCCGAGCAATGACTCCCATAGATTGTTGAGACGATGAAAAATGGAATCGACGTAATAAACCAATCTGAAATAAATATTATGTATTAGTAGTAAATATTTACTTATATTATTAGAAATAATAATAATAATAATTTTTGATTTAATTTAATTTCTACAGAATTTGACGCAGTGATGCGGCACAGAATCTGATGTGGGTTCGATTTGCACTCGGATTTGGCACAAAATGATGAAGCCCGGTGTTGAGTTTCACGACACAAGACGTTCCGTGGGAAACGGAGTGTTCTCAGAACGAGGCCCCTTTGCCTACCAAACCACATGTGGGATACAAATAAACACCGCGCTTTGTCTTGTTACCAGACAGAAAACGAAAATATTTAATTCCCCCGAGTGGGAATCAAATTCACAACTATTGTGTTTACAATCTGACTCTGCGCCACAACGGCCTTAATACATATTATAAATAAAATTACTAATTTAAAATATTTATAAAAGTTACCTCATAAGGCATTTCCATAGTGAGAGGGTCATAATTATCCAGGTCTGGTAAAGGTTCATTGTAGGCAGTGGTCGGTTTAACAATAGCCGGCGTTAAATTGTCATATCTTGTGTTCTCTGGTCCGGGTTCATCTAAAATCTGTATAAAAATATTGGTCATGAAAAAATATTGTAGCGATTACCGATTACACCACACTATTTCTAGTGCATTACATCATGTAGGGCACTAGATGTAGAGAAGTGTAAATGTATGTAGAACCCTAACTTAAATGGTGTAAGCTCTTACCAGAACGGAAGGCTCTTTTTGACTTAGCACAGTGCACTAGAATTAATGTGGTATATTCTGCTTGTTATCTTAGAAGCCTTATTGTAGTAATACAGTTAATGCTAATGAGGCCGGTCGTGGCGCAGTGGCATGAAGTGTGACTGTAAAACCTACTGGTTGTGAGTTCGATCCCCACTCGAGGAGATGAAATATTTACTTAAATTTATATTTCCATTTTCTTCGCTCTGGTGTCGAGGCTAAGCGCGGCGTCGAGTTCTACCACTCAACACGCAATACCTCCAGAATTCGGCAGAAAGTGGGGAACGGAGTGTCTTAACACTAGGTTCCCTCTGCCTACCCTGCTGTGTGCGGAATATAGCGTGAAGCAATTTTTTTTTTTACTTCTCAGATTGTATAGTTTAGGCATACCGTTGAGAATGACCTAGCAAGTAATAAAATTTTGGGAATTATATCATATTTTCTAGTAAGTGTATTTACTTAAGTGTATTTACAAGATAAAATTTCTAGAACGTAAAAAAAATATTATTTTGATATTTCATAATATATACAAAAAAAAATAGTAGTGTGACGTTTTAGATGCTTTCTATTACCACGAAACAAACATTCACTAAATATGTTTCTTTAGAACTTTACATAAGTGCTTTTTTTAGCTTCCTCGTATTCTACATATACCAAGTCAGGACACTGCGTTTAAGATATTTTTCGGCAATTTTCAAGACACTGCGTATAGATTGGCGTAAGTCGACACCGCGCTTTGTCTCATTCCCATAGCAAGAAAATGAAAACAAATCTTTTTCCTGAGTGGGAATGGGGCCCACAACCGTCGCGTTCACAGGCAGACTCTGTCACTACTAATAATAAACAGAATAGAAGAGAAACACACACACATACCCAATTACTGAATTCAAACATTTTCAAGTCCAACGGATCGCCTTTCAGTTGCCCCTGGATGCTAGTAAGGGAATGGCACGAAGCGAGAGCTTGTACTAGTGGGCTTTTCACTGACAGGGAACTGATAGTATTGACGCAACGGCCAAATCTCTCGCCAATTTCATGAGGTACCACAGTATATAAATCCAGACCATCTTCAGTCAATGTTCCAGTCTGGAAATTAGAAAGATATAATGGCTTTTTTGTTCTTTAAACAGTAACAAAATAATGAAGTCTTTTTCGTTTATTTCTTGCACGCATCAAAACATTGTGTTTACAATTAAACACTGTTCAACGGCACCACGAAGTATAATTTGAATACGTTTTAATAATAACTTAAAAAAGGTTTATGTACTATGCATGGCTGTTATTAATTATGAATTAACATAATAATTCATATACAAACAATTATTAAGCAAACCTAATAAAATGTGATAATATAATAAATATTTTATAGGTAATAGGTAATGTTTAATTTATAGTTAGTTTAGAAAATATGTTGTAAGAATATTGTACCATCATGTTTATTTCAATCAATTCTACAGATGGTCATTTCAGGCGCTGATATTAAAATTGCTAATACTTAAGCTAATTTCAATTCAGGCCTTTATATTTCTAATTGTAAAACTGCTAAGTCCATTTTTCGTAACTTCACGCTATCAAAAAATGTCACATTTACAGTCAACGTGATGTTCTGTGATGATCAAATTACTTTCTTTAATGATTAATTTTCAATATATAAATATGAAAAAGTAGCACATATATTTCATGTAATTAAGCAAATTGGTTTGACAGGCCACTTAGGTGAGGATTTTATTTAAAAAAAAGAAGTTATATAAAAAAAGAGGGCAATCGTGGTGCAGGGTCACAAGCGTGTGACTGCAAATGCGATAGGTTACAGGTTCGAATCTCACTTGAGGAAATAAATATATAATATTTTCATTTCTTCTCTTTGGTGTCGACACAAATCGCAGTGTTGAGTTCCACAATAATATACCTATTAAAATTAAAAAACAAAACCTAAAAAAAAATATTCACCAATTTTTGGACTTTTTCATTAAGTTCTCACTTTATGCAATTTTTCATTGCATTCATCATTTTTAAATTATAGTTCCAAGTATTAGAAAGAATTACTTAGAAAAAATCATACATGCGACCTTAAGTTTTTTTCTTAAGCTTCAACGGAGTTGAGTGCTTGACATTAATTTCATCTTGATCCCTCAAAGCATTCTTCACAAAAATGGTCTTAACAGACAGACAACAGGTAAGTTAAAATGTTCTTTATTTTTCTTTTCAGATATAAAATCAAAATAAATATATAAAGCTCACCTTGTCAAAGCACATAACTTGTAATTTCCCGCAAATAACAATCCTAGGTGGAGACACACAAAATATCCTGTTCCGCCGCAGTCTCTGCTGGCTGTACACGATGCCGGCCGTCATGGCGGCGGGCAGCGCGGGCGGCACCACTATGGTTATTATGTCGAGCGTGCGCAGGATTATTATGCCCGTTGGACTCTGGAAACATTGTTTAAATGTATTGGATATCATTTGATAGTTAATATTTATTTTTGTCATGGACAACTAAGCAACATATCCAACTGACAAGAATTGTTGTGAACCGCAACCGTTACAGCAAAAAGGTTTCAGACGACGTCTTTGATTTTGACAAAATGTCACACATACCAAAAAGAATGCCATGCTGTATAAAAAGCCAGTGCCAGTTCATGTGATTGTGACATTTTTTGTAGGGATTCGTGTAATCAAAAGTAAACAA
>DWMY01003222.1:0-10517 GCA_018249775.1 Heliconius hecalesia formosus
ACTATGTTATACATGAGTATAATTTAAAAGTGTTTTTCTCATACTAACTATTAGACAATTTACTAATTATAAAGACAAATAGATATTTTGTAGCCACACAGCTTATTTTAAAGAATTATAAAAAAAAAAATAAGAGACGTCGCGTCCTCGGTTCAAATTCTGTTGTCTTATTCGGCCTAAAAGCGTAAAATAGAAAATCCTGTCTTTTCCCGTCTCGGTAGAAATTTAGCTTTTTGGTCGCTTACTGGTCCCTAACATTAACTAAACCACCTACAAGCCAAATTTCAACTTTCTATACCCAATAGTTTCGTCTGTGCGATGTCTGTTAGTCAATACTGGAAAAGTTTAATAAATACACTAACAACCTACGCGCAGCTTCACCCGCTTAAGCTTATTGACATTGGTGCCAAATTATACAAAATAAAATAAATCACCTTCACGCTGTATCCCGCACACAGCAGGGAAAACAGAGGGAACCTAATATTAAGAGACTCCGTTCCCTACTTTCCGCCAAGTTCTCGAGGCATTGTGTGTTGAGTGGCGGAACTCAACGTCGCGCTTTCCCTCGACACCAGAGCGAAGAAATGAAAATATAAATGTAAATAAACATTTCATTTCCTCGAGTGAGGATCGAACCCAAAATCAGTCGATTTTACAGTCGCATTTTGTGCCCCTGCGCCACTAGCCTCATTTATATAAAATCTTTACACGAATTGTAGTCCTGATTTGTATAAGCGATATTACTGTAAAATTTCATCAAAATCAGTTCAGTAATTTTTGCATGTAAGTGTAAGGAACATCCAGCCTGACAAACTTTCACATTTATAATATTAATAAGTAGGATAACTGTAGAGAACATTATCTTTTTCGGGACAAATAATAGACTTTTGTTTCATCTTTATTAAGCAGTAATTTCTGACATAAGTATACTATTGTAGTAAATAAATGTAACGGATTTGGCAAGTGTAGCCGGAGTCCTGAATTCTATTATCGTTATGGGATTATCGTATTGATTTAATATATATACCTACTTAGTTGTTTTTATAAGAACTTCTTAAAGATTCGGTCAATTATATTTTGAAAATATATGTCTTTCATATAAGAAAGGTCACGTGAAAAGCATGTGGACCCAGGTAGGCAGAGACCGATGCGCTACCTTATAGAGAAGCGAAGCTAAACTTCAACTTCAAATTAACTATAAAACATAATATTTTCTAGTATTTTATTATTTTATATTCTGCTAGTACATGTATTTCTAATTTATCCAACCCTTCACCGAAATAAACAGTTTAAATTAACATTAGGCCATGCTTCGTTACATACAGACCTAGGCCCTTGTCAGAATCTAATCTACATTAGTTAAGAATTTACTATCCGGAGTAAAGCGATTTGAGTTTAAAGGATGATTTTTAATTTACGCATCGCTCACAGTCAGTTAGCAGAATGTGTTAAAAAAAATTAATTATATATTTTTTTTCTTTATTTCTATTATAATAAAATATATTACCTTTTTTTAGCATTTTTTGAAGTGTTATCCCACACTTAGGTACTTTTTAATATAGTAGACTAGATATATAATAACTTATTTCTTTATCATTTATAAACATCAAAATTTCATATAATTAAAAAAAAAAAAAAAATTAAATGATATATATAAACAATAGTTCCCTATAAGTGTCTTATATGTAAATGTAAACGCGATGATTGCTAGTTCGATTTTTATTTAAGATACTCTCTGAAAGAATATTAGTTACAGCATCCAATAAGAAAAAAATACTCTGACTCACAGATCCGAACGTTCTCTGTACCCTGTCTAGGGTGTCAATCGAAAAGGGAAGCGTTGAGTTCCACTATTCAACACTCCGTGTCTCGAATTCAGAAAGCAGAGAAATCAGCTTCACGCTCTACGCCGCGCACAGCAGGGTAGGCAGAGGAACCTAAATGTTAAGGCATTGCGTGTTAAGTGGCGGCACTCAACGCCGAGCTTTACCTTGACACCAGAGCGAAGAAATGGAAATATCAATTAAAATAAATATTTAATATACAGACATATAACATTCACTTCATTTTAAGGTGTACAGCAAGCAACATTTACGCTAACCGAAGTCGTACCAGTCGTACTGGCCATGTCCTGGTGGAGGAGTCTTCAGCTGAGGAGCCATTGTTTCTGGATATACAGCATGTCCAACAGGTCCTATTACCCAGGAACAGTAAAGTTGTTCTGCCCTGTCCTGTTCTAGGATGGCCCAGACCTAAGGTATTACTTATTATTTAATTTTTTTTGTCTTACGCCATACCCCACATACATCAGGGAAGTTTGGTGTTACCTAGCGTTAAGACACTGTCGTGCATATATTGCTATTTTTTTTGCTAAATTTGAAAAAAAAATCCTGAGTGGGAATCGAACCCACAACTGCCGCGTTTATAATCAGATGCTGTGCCACTGCGCCACAACGGCCTCAACTAGGTCCAAAGAATGGCTTAGGTATTACTAGATTCCAATTATATTGGCCAAAATCTTATAATTTTCCGGTATCTAACTCTTAAATTATAGTCTTAAACGATTTTTTATAGTTGATCTGGGAGCTGACGCCGCCTGGGGGAAGAACCAGTGAGCTGGAGTCTTCACAAGAAGTCCTTATACTACCAAACCTAGAATATGATCAGGAAGGTGCTTACACTTGCTCTGTTGAAGGGCGTAGCGACATTTCTAAGGTTAGAAAAGTATAATTTTACCAGCTTTATAATGTATTAAGAGACTTGATATAAACAAACATTTTTAATATTTTCTTGGGCTGATAAAGAGTGAACAATTTTTACATTTTCCACTATTTGACTAAAAATCATTGTGTTTTTGATGTGACGAAAGCAAATGGTAAATTCATTCTATTTATAGCTCAGGCAGATTCTATCAAACTTAAAATATAGGCATCATCCGAGTAGAAATTTAATCTACGACCACTGCATACCCAGGGACATATTTTTATTATTTTTAACAAACAAAAACGATTTCAACCGGATCACATATTCCTTCTAACCAAACTACCCTTGAAGTAAATAAAAAACATCATCGAAATCCGTTGGCATAACATTCGAGTTATATATTCGTCCGTTTGGCGCGCATATACTTAATGCACATTTTAGATATATGTGGTTTTCTCATGGATAATATTATCAGAAATGGACCAAATATAAAATAAAACAATATAAAATATAATAAATGTGGTGGTTCCCGTGGTCCCACCACACGGGAACCACCAGCTTTCAAATAAAAAAAAAAGAATCATCAAAATCGGTTCAATAATTTTTAGTCAAATTTATAATATAAACAAATGCCACATGAACAGCCAAACACTGGAATTAGTAGTCGAAACTATTAAAGAATACAACATTGTGTATAAAATAAGCACATTTTTAATATCCCAATTATATATAACGACTTGATTACATCCCGCGTTAAAACGTTTAAAAAAGCAAAAAGTTCCTACCATAATTGTATATTATTATTATTATGAGTTTGTACACTTTTATAAAAGATTTTTCCTCTTTATCGCCATTTTCACGTTTCAGCGTAAACAAACGTAACTTGTTTAGAATTTTCCTTCAAACACAGTTTAATATTAAATATCTTATTTCCTCGGTTGGATTTCGTAAAAAGATCGTACACGGTTAAATTATTTTTATATTCAGGTTCAAGGTATAAACGTTAGCGATTTAAATTCTGATTGACAATTAGTGTCAACTTAGTTTTTCAGCTGTCTGATTTTTTTAGACATTATATTTTAGTTTTTATTATTTTTGGTCCACGTAGTTTGCTCTTCTTCCAGAAGCCACGTCTAGTGTTCGATATTTTCTTCTTTTTGAGTTCCGTACCTCGGAAAGAAAAAAAAACCCTTCTAGGTTCGCTTTGTTGTACGTCCGTCCGTCTGTCAAGACCCTTTTCCCCAGAACGCGTGGAGGTTTCGAGCTATAATTTATATGCACAAGTCTACTGTCCCCTGGAGCTGTAAAAAGATCAAACTTCTAAGCCAACGCAATCAGAAGATACAGCCGTTTATACCGCGAATTTGAGAAACTCCAGAATTAAAACATATAGGGTACTCCCTGTAGAGTCAGAATGTTTTTTTATAAATGAAATTTGGTGCGAGGCAACGACTCATAACACAGATAAAGGGAAAATTGCGAAAAGTAAAACTTATAAGTATTTCCTAGAAAAAAATAATTACATACGTATATTTGTAATTAAATGAATGCATACTTAAGTTTATTAACTTAAGTAAGTTGTACTTCCTTTTCCCTGTTGACATTCAATCCTGAAATCGGTTACCTACAATCCTGTAATATTATGTTATGACTTTAGAAGCTACATTTACAAGTAAGAAATACTGATGATTTCTTTTAAAACTAATAACTATTCTGTCTAATATACTTTTATAAAATGTTTACAATTGCATATTATTGATATTTAAAATAATATCTATTTTTTATAGAGTTGGCAAAAAATATTCCAAAATTTTAGATTATTCAGAAAAAAAAATCTGTAATATTGATTGAGATTCAAGGGAGTCGTAAAATATTACTACTTTATTAATTAGATTTTTTTTACAAATCGCAAAATTTACAAACTTGTACTCCATCACACCCCCAGGCGCCACTCTCGTTAGCAAATGAGCTACCTATTTGCTTTGTGGGTGATAATAAAATTGTATTTTTAATTCCACCACCACGCGGGCGGGTGGCGCTGTGGGTGTGATCCCTTGATGCATTTTTATTGTAAACCACCAGGTTTGCGTGAAATATTGAGTGAAATTTGTCCCACTAAAAAGACAAATATTTGAAAATATTAGAGAACCAATTGACGCGCACGACATATTTGTGTATTGTCAAACATAATATGGTAGTATGTGTTATATTTATTTTATTACCTTAATATATTTTTTATGGTTTTTAAACAAAAATATTATTCATTCTGCACTCTTTTTTATAAAATATAACTGTGTCAAATTTAATACTCCTCCATTCGTCGCACGCATTTAGTACAAAAAGGGTACAATTTTTTTTTACGTATTGATATATAGACGCTATTTGAAATGCTTAGGCTTTTTTGGCCATAGTATTTGTGATAAAAGCTCCGACATTCAACATGCTCAACACATTCAATGTCTGAAAAATTGGGCAGAAAGGGAAAAATATCTTAAATTTTACTCCGATCAACCAACCCCATATGCGGGCTACAGAGAGAATCTATAAAGAAAAAACATGTATCTTGGAAATATTTACAAATTTCAGACTTTCAACGTATCAATATCAGAAACAGTGAAGATAATCATACCACCGCTATCCAAGGAGGCGATGAGGGCCAGCACTGTCCGCTTCAACTGTACTGCATCTGGCCGACCTGCTCCTAACATCACGTGGTATAAAGATGGGAAACTACTCGAGTTGGCTGGACGGGTATGTATTGAATATAATTAACTTTTTTTTAGCAATAATAAAAACATCGATAGAATGTTTCCTACCCTACGAAAAGATAATAAAATTTTAATCAAAGAAGTATTTTGATCAAAACCACATTTATTTAATTTTTTTCTAGACCTAATTACTCTTCTTACTAAACTTACCAACAAGTTGACTAGAAAATTTGTAGTAAATTTGTACGCAGCTGAAGTACTAGTACGAGTAAACGATATAACAGCGAAATCTCTGTAGTTTGTTAATCATTTCATTGTATTGAAGATGAAACTAAAGCTCCTCACTCTACAACGCGATTCACCCGTATGGTGAATCGAGGGCATGATAAGTAGTTTCTTGCCATATGGCAGTCTTGAAAAATATGTGTTTCTATATTTAGACGATATTTTAAAACGCAAATCAGTCAAATTGTCGCAAATAATCCATTTGCTCTTTCAATTTCTTTATATTGGACAATTTATGTGTTCCAGCTCAACCTACGCACCTCGGCGGACCGTCAGCGCATCGAGTTGGTTATAAGTGGGATCACTTCTGATGACGCCGGTAATTACTTATTTGTATATGTAATGTTTATATTTAAACATTTATTTTATTTTGCTACTCTGATGATAAAAAGCGCTGCGTTGAGCTCCGCCACTAAGCACAATAGTGAACTTGGTATGTTTACACTTAATTCTTTTGTTTATCATGCTATATGAAGATACGAGGAGATAACATTTTATTATGTCTTTTTTGTATTTTTCTTACAGCTGAGAAAACCTTATGTGATGTCTCGATAATAAGACGAAATGTAGGAAACGAACACCCCGTTCTCTATATTCAACATTGAGTATTAAACGGTGGAACTCAACAATGCGCTTTGTCTTACTAGAGTGAAGAAATGAAGCCGGAACCTATATATCGTTGAGAGGGCATATATAATAGTAATACTTGATCCTTCTCATTTCGTTCTCCGCTTTATATCTAGAGATTTTATTACCTCAGAACTTTTGACTGGATAAATCGATTTTGCTGATTATTTTTTTATTTCAAAGTTGGTGCTGTGTATGTGTGCGCTTCCCGTGTGGTTCCATTTTAATATGGTCCATTTCTGCAAATGTTATCCATGAGAAAATCATATAAGTCTTATATTTACATTAAGTATGTGCGTGACAAATGCATGAATAACTCAATATCACGCCAACCGATTTAGATGATTCTTTTTTTATTGTAAAGTGGAGGGTAACAACAACGGTAGTTTGATGAGAATTTGTTCGAAAATTTGTTGAATTTATGATTATGAAAGTCGGTATTTTTTTGTTGAAAATTATGATTATATTTATGATTATATAAACACATGGAGTTCAATTAGTATGTCTTAGGCTTATAATATTAATATATATACCTACCTAACTTTAGAACATCTTGTCACTTAAACTAATTATTAAATTTCCAGGCAAATATCAATGTTTTGCAAGCAACCGTATATCCATGGCTTCAGAATGGGCTCGTCTCAACGTGACAGGTCCCGGGGCGGCCGCCCCGAGCGATGTGAGGTGTGCCCCCAATGGTGTATCCTCTGTTGAAATCAAATGGCTGCCGGTAGCTGCTGATGTTATGGCGTATTATACTATTCATACTACGCCTACGGGTAAGTTTTACTTTAAAATAAAAAAAAGACTATTTTTTGATCTGCACGCTATATCCCAAATACTCGTATAGTAGGATATGCAGAAAGAATCTAGTGTAAAGATTTTGTTCCTGACGTCTTGACTAATTTTTGTCATAGCGTCTTGATACCATAGTGGGGGGATGGAACCCTCAAATCCCTTGCGTTGACAGTCGGTGCAACTGCTCCATGATGGCCTATACCATTGTGAAATGTATAATAAACAATATAAATTTTACTTTATTAAGAATAAGAATATTTTTCTAGTAAAATGATTCTAAAACAATAATAATTTTATGTTTTCACAGATAAGCGTGGAGAAGTAAAAACAGGTCAACCCCATAATAATACAATGGAAGTAGTAAAAGTGAGGGAACCACTAAAACCTTATATATTTCAAGTGAGTATTTAAATTTAATAGTTGTAAGGTACCAATTAGATATGATTTTGACAAAAGGATAAAGGTCGTGGGCAAGTGGGCAGGGGGACATCAGTTGTTTTTTAAGAACACTTTGTCGACGATACTGGAGGAAGGTCACATAAAGCATGAGGACCCCCCGGGGGGCATGTATGTGCGGGTTGATGATAGTGGACGAGGCGAAAGAGGTATGTAGAGACCGTAGATTCGCTCTGATTACCCCGCTAGGGAGAAAGCGTGAAGGTAAAAAAATAAGTAATAGTGGCGAATAACTAAGTAAGTTCTTCACTTTTCAACCGAATTCGAAACATCGTATGTTGAGTATTTCACCAAAGCAAAAAATTTAAAGTAAGCAAATGGGAATCGAACCCAACTACTTAGTCACTGCTAAATTTATTTTTTAGATTTTTTATTTATTTGATGATATTTTACAGGTCAGAGCCTTCGTCATATCAGAAACAAGTAAAAACATTGCAAGTGACATGTCCGAGAGTGTCATATGCCAAGGACAAGGAGGTAAGTCACGTTAGCTACGTAGAAAACATAATAATTAAATAATGAAGGAGTTTTGGGTTTGATCCTGACACTTTTTATGTTACCTTGCTGTGGTAGCAAGATGTGTGGGTTGATTTCCGCCATTCAACGACAACGCGACTATATGAGGAATATAAGCGTGAAGGTAAAAGAAATGAACTTTTTAAACACTTAAATAACAATTAATTAATAATGATATCCGATGTACATACATTTCATTTTTAGGCTTCCATACCTCAAAAGTAAAAATGGAACCGTTATCTTTTTCTCATTTATCTGTCTAGCTGTCCGTCTGCCATAAATCTTTTTCCTTATACATTACAGTACCAATAAAGTTATCCAAGTTAGAAAACGACAAAGTGCTAGTATCCTGGCAGAGTTTCGCCGAACAAACACCGGGTGTGGTGCAGTGGATACTGCAATATAAGACCGATCTCCTCGATGGAAGCTACAGTAAAGGGCAAGACGTCACTTTAGATGCTAAAGTGACTAATTATACATTGACAGGTGAGAGTTCCCTAGACAATACTAGAGTACAAATAAAACATATGGTTCATACCTTTGTTGGCTAGCTAGTTAATTATATTTGTTTAATTTTTTTAATATATTTACTATAGAAAAAAAAGGAATCAGGCTTACATACATATATATAGGTATATAAAATGATTTCTACCTGTATCTTTATTAATTTTTTCCAGCTCAAAAATCGGCTCCCCTACTAGTGAGGGTGTTAGGCTCTAAAACCCTGAAATGGCTGCAGCAGAACCTGACACTGGTTCCGTGGGTGTCAACCAATACCGCTGGACGGCATAACGAGGACGGGTGAGGTTCTGGTCTCCAAGACTGCTTTGTTTACATTTTTAGCTTCACGTTGTATCTCGCATAAAGCATGTTAAGCAGAGGGAATCATTTTCAAGACATTGTGAGTTGAGTGGCGGATTTCATTGCCGCTGACGCGATATGACGCCCTCGTGGACAATGTTATAGTTTATGACAAATTAATAGATAATTACTCTTATTAAATAACATATACAAAATAAATCTAAAATTTAAAGTAGTGCATATAACAAAGACATAGTATTAGTTACCATTACCTTCATAATATTATTGAAATTTCAGAAGTAGATGTACTACCCGTAATGTATGCTGTACAGCAGAGGGAAACTGGAACTTAGTATGAAGACACTTTATTCCCCAATCAGACACCATTGACTTCTTTTTTATGCTTGTTATTTTCATGTGAAAATCATACATACTTTTCGAGATTCATCAAAAATAGGTTCTCAGAAGTTCTGCTAGCCACATTGACCAGAACATCTTAAAAATATTTGTATACAATTGGAAATCATGAGTACAAATCGAATCAACAACCACTGTATATAATTAAACACATCCACTAAGTCACAACGGTGAATTTATATATTAATCATAATATATTTACAGTATGATAAACATAGTGCCTCAAGATCTGGAAGTAACAGATGTTGGAGATCGCAGCTTCTCACTGAAGTGGAGATGCGAAGATGCGTCAGACTACATGTATTTCGTGTGCTGGAGAAGAGTACTTAACGGGAAGGAGGATTGTCAGAAGAGGTAGTGATTGACCGCTTTATTTTATAGAGAGCCATGCCATACCATAATGTGGTGTAGTTTCGTCTTATTTTCTAGGCGAACATTAACTTCTATAGAAACTATGAGTGTATACGAATGCTCGATTAAACTGAAAGACTAAAACAATTATTTTAGAAATCGTTTAATATATATATTTATTTATGCTTTTACCCCCAAAATGAGTTAGTGATAATTTTGGTCGGAATTTTATTTTTATTAATAATTTTGCTAGTATCGTGTTACATACAGCACATAAAGGCTTCTACTTACTTGACAATTCGGCGGAAAGTGGGGAGTGGAAGTGTCTTAATTGGTTTTTTAACATTTTACCACACTTAGAAAAGAAAAATATTTATTTCCAGGAGGAGCGGGTTCGAGTCCCGCTTCGTTCAAATTTTTATACGTTTTCTAAATAAGTATTTGTCTTAATTGGATTGGAGTATCCTAAGAGTAGGTTCCCAGGTTTCCTCTGTCTATCTTGCTATGTGTGCGATATAGCGCGAAAATAAAAATAATAAAGGTTTATTTTATCTAATATAGCCCATAATTATTGCACGTAGAAGGCATTGTTAGATAATTACAATATTTTATTTTTAATTATGAAAGAAATTTTGTTTTTTATATATTATAATGTATTGTAAAATTAATTATTTTATAAAAACTATAAAATTACATTTTACTTGTATTTGAAAATCTTATACAATTTCTCTTTGTCTAGCTATAAAACTTCCACAACGATAGAAGGGGTGGAACCGGACTCAGAATATGAAGTGCGGGTCCAGGTTCGACTCCCGATGTTCACTCTGGGAGGGGCTTTCTCTGCTCCTTATCGTA
>DWMY01003223.1:0-10516 GCA_018249775.1 Heliconius hecalesia formosus
AATAAAAAATACACATCTATATTAATTCTCCCCTCATTTTTCTAGTTAGTTAACAAGTACATTTAATGCAGGTAATCTGTAACTCCATACATTATGTGTACAGAGGGACGCGAGTGCGTGAACTGTGGCGCGACGAGCACGCCGCTGTGGCGACGCGACGGCACCGGCCACTACCTCTGCAACGCCTGCGGACTCTACTACAAGATGAATGGACAGAACCGACCACTCATTAAGCCCAAGCGGAGACTGGTGAGTGTAAGAATCCGACCAATTTCCTCGTATATTCAATAAGACTTAAAAATATGGATTTTGATGTCCAGATATGAGCCTGTTGAAATAAGAGAGCCAGTGTCGCGTAAATTTACTCTTAATTTTTTATATACAAATGCATAGTAAAATAATTGAAAACTTGTTTATTTATAATTAGGTATTCATATTAAAAAAAAACATCAGTCGTATAAAATAATAACACTCAGCGAAGAATCATCGTCCCCACTAATATTTCTCGTTTTTAAAAATGTACATATCATTTGATAACTAGCGAGCAGCGAGTTCATCTCTATTATAAAATGTAATACAAGTACAAGAGACGGCCAGACCAAGCCCAGAATGGGTGTTGTTTACAGTTAGGGGCAGTAATAAAAAGGCGGGGCATACGTGCGAGCACGACAAACTCACAAATTGGGTACTCAAGAAACCTGAGCGCTTCGAAAGATCTCCGCGTCCACGAAACTAGCCGCTCTATGACCGCCATAAATCTCCCGTTTAACGTTTAATCTGTGGTCGGGCACGCATAAAACTGAAACAATGCGACGTGGCTGCTGACTGCTGGCTGCTGGGACGTCACGTCGGCTAACGACTGGCCCGTGCCCACAGTTGTACAATTTACCTTAATACCCTCCACGCTGACATAAACTAGACGAACGACCGGAATATTTGCTTTTATTCGCTAAATTATATAATGTCCAAACATTATGATGTAATCTTAAGGCCAGTGCTGGACTAAAAGACTCTATACCTCGATCTCGGTATACATATCTATATGAAGATTACACGCAACGCTCTGCTATATTTTTTTAAATCTTTTATATTTTAATTTCACTCACCTTGACGTTGTAAATATTTCCAGCCACTACCAGCCACTGGTAGCTCATTGAGTCATGGTTTTTAAACCCGGATGTAATGATACTCGCGTAGTTCTAATATAATACGAAGTCAGTGTACTGTATAGTGATACCGTTAATGCAGCTTGCTGGAGATTGAATTCTCACTTTTAATTTCGTTGTGGAAATTTTAAGACAATGCTTGCTTTGCTCCCTTTGATATGAACTAGCAACGGGTGGACGTTATCTTACGAAATATGAGGCAGTTTAATAATGTTTGTATAGCTATGGATTAAACTTTGGTTTTTGGTTTTAAGTTTTAATATTCATTTTAATTTTTTTATTTGACCTTAACAAAGTCATTGTTCTCCTTTCAAATGAAAATGTATAATATAATAAAATATGATATACTTACACAGTAAATGGTTTTTATATATATATGTATATGCAAATAACAGTAATTAATTTAAAAAATATTATTTCCGAAGTTACGAATTCGTTGTGAAACCTAACTAACGTTTATGAAACGAATACCTTGACGAAATCACGTATAATTTGACACTAGAGTTGCACACGAAAAAATTGAATAGTTAAAAAAAGTAATCATTATAAAATAGACTAATTACTTAAATGTACTTGACACGGATGGGAATGGAAGTGGGAACCTTTTGACAATACAAATTGGGGGCTCACCGCGAATGAGACAATGGACCTGTTGGACAATTTTATAATAAACAATTAATGGCGGTAATTGCTAATTAGGAGTTAAGATAACTCACTTTGTTCAATTTGTTGTGTAATAAAAAGTATTTTGAATCTGTACAAGATTAAGTTGTTCGCGTGGAGCTGGAGTAATTTATATGTTTTTTTTTTGATTAATTTATTTTACTATCGTGATCTAACTTTTTACTATATTATCGTGATTTGTATGAATGTATCATAGTTTTTTTTAATATATGTAAAACTTTACGTATGTTAACAATTTAAAGATTTTTTTTTCTCCAATAAATTAAACAAGCGTTCGACAGTAAACGCGAGTTATGGATTGAAATTCCACTCCGAGGAAAGGAATATTTAACATATTTAATAAGAATAAAAAATACCATCGCCCTTGTAACGAGCCAAAGCGCGGTGTTGAGTTCCGCCACTCAACACGCAATGCCTCCAGAATTCAGCGGGAAGTCGGGAACGGAAGTGTCTTAATCGGAACAGAGTTCACACACTAGGTCCCCAGGTGCCCTCTGCCTCTGCTGCGTGCGGAATAAATAAATAGCAATAAATTATAACATATATCACACTTAATGTATATTTGGTACATAATTGTATTTTAAGTTTATAATGTTTATATAATTGCATAAAGAAGTAAATACAAATGCAAATGCCATACAACTTCGTTTTCAGTCGCAAGCGATACTACGCCACTTTTGTTTATAGCTGAGATGGGTGTGCGATAAGCTTTATTGTTCAGGTTTAAACGTACTTTAGCGTTTGTTAAATGTGGTGTTTTTAATTTTTAAAATCAACATAATGTTTTTGTTCTTAAAGTAGCGTTATATGTTTTTTTTATAAAAAAGTAGATTTGAATGGCCATATTAGTTTTGGCATTTTTTTAAAAGTACATAAATATGATAACATTCACGTATCATTAAATTGATGCTTTTGTATTTTATCAAAGTTTTAGTAAAATAAAATTTTACATAGCAAAAAGTCTAGACTCACTAAATCTAATGGCGGTCTTATATACAATGAGCATACGCGACCTTAATACGACCATGTCGCGAGAACAAATGCCAAGTGATATGAAATGAATATTATTTTTAATTATAGATATACGAGTACATGTATGTGTAATATATCAGTATAATATAAATAAAGCAGCTATTATATTATTACATTTTTTTATTAAATAAGTAAACATTTTAAACAGTAGGGCAATATTATTGACGTCTATCCTTATTAATATAGAAAAGATGCATAAAATTTGACATAACATTCAAAATCTTATTCTCTCATCAACTAACGTAGTTTTCAATACCAAATCACCAATGAATAAGATGCATTGACAATAAACAAAAAAAAGATCCTATTAATCTGAATTTAATATCTCCCACGCTATCTAATTCATCCAGATGGCTTGCAAATGCCTCAATTATTAGGTACTATACAGTACTATCACACAACTAAATCTCTACATCCTCATCATATACACGAACAACTCGAACCAAAGGCGGGCGGTCATAGAACTTGCCTATTTGGCATTCATGGCCCCAACAAGTGCCAAATAAATATTACAATAAGAATTCTATAGCTTTGGAGCCTATGTATGAGTCGGTCCCACACTGTCTGCCTTACGTGCGTGCCCATGACGTCATAAGAGGAATGTTCAAAAGAAATAATAAAACGATTGTTTTATTTAAATTTATGTTACGCGAAATATTTGGTTGAACAAATAACAATGTATTATAATAAGCTGTTTCTTTTTATCCATTTTTAAATTGCGAACGAAAAAACTACCTAGAATGATACAAAATGAATATTTTTAAACTCATTCAGATTGTTATTTTATCGATTGACTCTATAAATAAATGATGCCATTAAACGTGCATGTCAATAGTTTATTAATTATATTTCGAGTAGGAGGTTTTATTGTACATACGGTAGTGACCGTTGTCGGTGTCACACGGGGCCGGTCGCCGCTCATCGATCACTGTGGGCCATCGAATAAATCTTGATGCAGACTTCGGCGCAAGTCACAAGCGAAACAATATTATTATTATATTATAATTCATTTTAAAAGAAAAAAATCTATAGTACCTCCTTGTAGTACATACCTATGTATATATAATTTTTTACAGTGTATGTCAAGAATGGATATGGTCTAAATATATTTAAACCAGTTATTTAAATTGGTTTTGAATATATCAATATTTTTGTATTTAAAATATGAACTTTTAATAACCAATTTTTTTTATAATATATAAAAATTTTAGTTTAACTACGTTAATATTTAATTTTAATTTATATTTCAAATTCGAGGTTTCATTATAGACGAAATTAATGAAAAAAACATGCAAGGTGAATTAATATCGTGATTCATTTGATTCACTCATGTGTAGCTGGGTCGTTCACGTCTCGCGGTCAACAGATTTAGAGATTAAAGTTGTTTTACTTTGAAATTATAATAAGAAAGTATATTATACATGTATAAGTGGTTAAAATGTTTATTTTATGTATTAAATGTAAAACAAAAATTGTATTATTAAGTCTTGTACAGACAACATTTTAAATGCACAGCATTCGTTTTGTTTTGAAATAGGTTAAACAACATTCATATCAGACATTTCGAAGATATCTGACTGAGGAGTAGCCACAATAGGTTCTCACGCACGCCCGGTGAGTGACGCGGCCTCGCGGCGGGGGTGCACTTCGTTTTATCAATCTCACTCAAAGCTCAAAAGCCTTACCTGAGCAACCTGTAAGGCACCTGCTAACATACTTATTACATTTTTATAATATTTTAAAACGTTATTTATTCACTGAAGACTTAAAAACTTTTTTTTTGTGATAAAATTGGTTCATTCTAACTACGTCCGAAATATATCTCTAATAATGATAATGCTTAATCAATCATGTTTAATATATAACACAAATTTTCTTTATTTTTAACTATATATAAACTATTTTGAAACTATGTATTAAATTTTATATTCATTATTTTGCATATTTATCATCTATTTACCTCACAAAAATGTATTGACATAGACCATAAAATGAATACGCCTAATTAATCCAAAGCATGGTTGGTGTATTTTCCATATACTTTAGTTCTTATTTTACTTAAAAATAAGTTTTATACAAATACCATATGATGCGATGCTGTCCAAGCAAGGTTGTGCCGGAGCAGTACCTACTCGAGTCTCTTTTATTGCATTTCCATAAACACGGACCCTTTTTTCATCCCACGGCCGGAGCTCGAGAAAAAAACTCCACTTTTGTCAACGCCTTGATTGATATGGTAACCTTCCCTTGTTTTAGCAATGACCCAAAGTCTTTAGTTTGTTTTTTCACCATCTCCTTGTTCATTTTTATTTGCCACGTCGAACAGGTTTGACACATCACTAAATTTTGTAAGAAAAATGACAATTCTCAGGACCTTCCTGCGGCGGCCGGATAGCGGGAGGTGTTATAAATTTTCAATTTTTTAGTTACCCTTCATTGTTGGGAACTTTACGTTTTTGTGTATAGACTCTCTATACCTGTAATAGGCGCCAGTGGCTGTGACATTTATGGACAGGATATTGGAAACATATTAATGCCGATATTAATAATGACGGGACACTGTTTTTGATGATAATAAATTCAAATAATACGTGTGGAAGTTTTTTGTTTCGTTTTGTTGTCAAAACACATAGAGGTGATAGATATTCTTTTCCATTTAATAGACGTTCAAAAGCGAAGGTAGTTTATATAGAATATGGGAGGCTCGTGTAATCGAGTGACGCGGTTAAACGGATCGGCTTGGAGCGCGGTACGAGCGATTCCACCCGTGAAGCGAGGAGAATCGATTGCCAGCTACATGTATGAACTGAATTGGGGACTTGTGCCGCGTTACGTCCCTATCAACGGAGTCTTATTGTAAATAAAATTAATCGAAATTTGATTACAATAAGAGTTTGTAACGCTAAGAACTTCATTTGTAACACCTGTCAAAGTGACGAGTAGGCTTAAATTCGTTATTTTAAATGCTAGTAACATTAATTTACTCCTCGTGGAACATTTTCATTAGAGAGGCAGTGCTAAGAATAAAGTACTGAATGTAATAACTTAATAAGGGCAACATCTCTCGAAGTGAAAGATCCTCGTGTTACACAAATCGTTTCGCACAGTGTTATTTATCGGTAGCCGCGCTGTGTCCGAGAACGCCTTTGATTTAGAGCCTTAAATTGCATGTTACAGAATTATGAGAGTACTCCTCGATCTTCTGCTTATATCTACTGCTGTTTCAGTGCATACGTTGTGATAAATATGTTAAAAGTTGCAATATTATTTAATGTTTGATATACAATAGAAATATATTTATTACTTTAGCTGATTCCACTTATAAGATTGAAAGCTGATTTTTAATTCTTACACGGTTGTCCGTCTTAGAAACGCCAATCATCATATTTCCTCGTGTTGTTGCTCCCATAAGCAATTAAGAGCATTAGGCAATCGTTTGAACGACATCAAAGGCGTAGGTACTACCGTGTTACGTTATAATCTGGGTTAGCTTCGTCCGATCTGACAGACCGTAAGTGCTGCCGATAGCGACGTACCCACACCTGACCCAGAGTCGATCTACTAAATAATTCGAAGCGCATCTGTGCAATGGACTTCCTAAGCAATTAGGTAGCAGGAAACCGCGGCTGTCATTAGAACGTCAGCGCCAACTGTTCGAGGAGTGCTCGAATCACGGCCCACGCTATTATAATTAGGTACAACGTGCAGTAAATACAAATAAATAAAGATCGATGGTATGGCAGCCGGCAATTTAGCGGTGTACTCGTTGCGCTCAAATTGTTGGGTGCGTTGTCTCGCTGACTAATGACGCGACTCCCGCGCCACTAAACTAACTTATAAATATATTTCATATTATCAAATCATTTGAATATTTTAAGGCATATGTCATAAGAATTTTTTATTTGAAATGTTTTTTTATGGGTGAAGAACAATATATAAATCAAATTTTATGTAAGAGTTAACTTTAATCCTACTAATGCATCGCGAAATGTTGTTGGAGTTTGTAACGTTTTGTCAACTGTAGTGTATCGTCCCACGCGTGCGCCGTGCAAGCCACCACTTTGATCCCCAGTTTACTTCCGCGTTGAAGCTTGTTGAAGCTCGTGCACCTATAGTTTATTGTGAATTTTGTTATATTATTGCTTTTACTTGAACAATACATTCATTATAAAATAATCATCCTAATATTTTGGTATAAGATTTGAAATTATTGCTTTAAAATTACTAACAACATTGTTAGATAATGTCATTAATGTACTATTATTATTTTACATATTTTAGTAAAGTTGAAAAACTAAACATACAAAAATTTCTGTTAACTCAACCCTTTGCTTCGATTTATTCAAAAAGACCAGAGAAAAGAATTTTCTCCAAATGACAATTAAATTCAGCATAATTCAGTATACTCGCATCTCAAACGCACCACGATAGTATCTATTACTCTTTGATATTATTATTATTGCTGTTAATATTATGTCATAGGATTTGCCATTTTTCTTGCTGTTTTCTCATCTCAAGCGTATAGAAGAGGCAATTTCGTATGCAACGATCTGGTGGTTCACCAAATATGAAGGTCGGTGTATCCGATACATTTGTATGTATCTCCCGATCTCCGGATCGCGGCAGATCAGTCGTAATTGACGCAATCCGATATCCGCGATGCGAGATCACGCGCCGACGCGATAGCCTTACAACGACAATATCCACGTTAAACGTTAAATGAGCCGCGTATTTACATAATTGCTTTTATTTGTTTAAGTAATCGTGCATATTGTAACAGCTTTTGATTAATTGCACTATAAAAGAACGCTATGGAGTAATTACATTTACATTAAACGACCGAACGGTCGCTGGTGACTTACGACTTTATTATTATTGAGTATTTACATAAAATATATATTTAAGATCCCATCAGTAGCTCTATAATGAGAATAATGTTTGGAAACCGCACTAATATGAATATATTTACCTAGTACAATGTATGTAAGTAAATTATGAAAGTAGCGTTGTTAAATCATCCATAAAAAGGAGAACTCTTATAGTCTTATCGAAATATGATAAGTTCTTATAGACATCGTCGTGACGGAGTTGGGTTATACTTATATCTGACTGCGAAAGCGTTGATTGTGCGTTTGATTCCCACTTGGTGGGACGTTGTATTTGTTTTAAATAATACTTAAGTCCAATTAGGTAGCCTCTATCTAATACATTTTAGATGGACGGGAAATGGAGAACGAAATTATTTATCACTAAGTTCTTCTGAATTTCCTCGCATTTTGCGAGAGATAAGAAAATTTAAAATTGAGATTACGTATAAGTTTATATTTATTTTTTTACTTAAAACTCGATACTTAGCATAATAAGCTCAGATAAAAAAGAAATAAAGTTCACTGAAATAGCTCTTTCCCAGTTCTCAGAAGAATAGTTACATATGTATAAAGTAATCACATTGTTCAAACGTGTTAAAGACCGGTTGGTCGCGAGTAACGAGCGTTTGGTATACAATAGACCTTTTAGCGTCATCTCAACGCACGTCAATCGCGAGTCGCGCCGGTGAGCGACGAGCTTTATTATTCCAGAGCTACGGTTACCTGAGGCGACTCCTGTGGCACATAATTATTATAATTTCAATAATTGATCGCCCTTTATGTAAAGTGCTCTGATATATGCAAAGGTTATTGAGTATAAAGTTGTCTAATTGTTTAATTTGCAATTTTAATAATTAAATTCATGTGTAAGGGAAATTCGCCACGTTCATGTTTTTTTTCAAAAGATGAAAAATTTAAGAACTTATTTTACTTTATTTATTAATAGAAAAATATTGCAAGGTATATAGTAATAAACAGATTTCTAGGGTAAATAATACAATAAAGGAAAAAAAAACGTTGTTCCCTGTGTAGGTACAGCAAAAACTTTAAATTATCCCTTGTTACAGTCTAGTCATTTAATGCGACCGGTTTCACAGAGTAAACAAAAAACACCACTTTTATTGAATTTGTCGTTTTAACGTATAATGGTGATAAAATAAGGGAAACGATCGACAAACGGTTATAAAATTAATCGTATACGCGAGTCCGACATCTATGATAACAAAAAACTCGGCGAGTCAGTGGGAGGACTGACGTGCGTCCGGCGTCACTTAGCAGCGCTGGAATGATGTGACAGCCTTTGCCGAACCGAATTCCTCTTTCAGATTTAAAATTAAAAATAAAACAAAAAGATAACTTTCTGGATCTGTTCCATTGTGTTCACGTTTTGGACAAAATTTAAATGGTTTTTCGAGGATCAGAATGTTGGATTCGGCGTTTAAATACATACAGTTTCGCGGTTTAGCGCCATGTTTTTTCCATTTTCTGCGCATTCCGACGAGCCGAATGTGAGGCAGTGCGGTAGATTTTGTGCGATTAAATCCCGGGGTGTGATAGGAATGAGTTGTTAGTGTTAACGATTCGGATCCAACTAAGCTGTAGATATATTTTGTCACGTCCCATGCACTTAGCTTTTTGCCTTCGCCTTATTTATGTACTTAGTAATAGTGACTCTATTAGCGCTGATCCGGTTTGTAGATGCATTTTATTCATATACACTGTACATATTCATGTCAGTATGTTATAAGACCGTATTTTTTGTTTTCTTTATCCCGCAATACAAGAGATATAGGCTTATTTGAGATATTTAGAGTGGCAATATGAATGTATTTATAAAGCCCGGGCGGCCTCTTCCTAACAATGCTACGCTTGTCGCGGTCGTGGTGCAGGGCTGGTTCAATTTTTTCTGGCATATTCGATATCCCATGAGAATTTCAGGAATTTATAATATCCAATTATGAAACCCTTTAAATAAGATAAAACTATATTTTTTATCCTAAAGAGAGTAAGTAACTGAGATAATATTTTAAAAATTAATAATATTTTAAAATAACATAAAAAAACGCATCAGTCTCTAAATCTGTTTACAAAAAGAAAAGTAGAAGGAAAATTTCCTTACTTTTATTAATTTCTATGTTTATTTCATCATGCTTCAGAAATTTCGCGAAAAGTACACCCCTAACAGCGGGGCCGTGAATCAGGGCTGACACAGCCGCCGGTGGTCCGCGCGTCAGCAGCGCGTGCGCGGTTCTGTTCAACCCTCCTGATTTACATAAACATTCAATATAGATAAAATACGCACATCACGACTAAATTAATAAATAATTATATGAAACATTCTAATACATTTTCTGTATGCCATCTATTACTGAATTAAATACAAAAAAAGATGAAGCACCAGAAATAAAATGGAAAAAAATGTATTATTTAGAAAATATAAAATATAGTATAACATTTAGCAAATAAAACATATTAAACATTTTCATAATAAAGTAATAAAATGTATTGTTCAACAATAGTTAGCAAGTTGGGTTAAGTATATCTTAGCGGGGCCGGCGGCGAGAGTTCATTTTGATTCAGTCAGTTTTGTTCATTTTGCGCGGTTCCATTGTGTTTACCGCTTTTACCATTGTTCGTGGTCCATATAAATCCGATCGCGCTGTTTCACAGCGGTGACAGGTATATTTGAGTGGTCGATTTTGGCCGATAATTAATCCGTATTGTTACATGCGGGGCCACCCTCGCTCGAGAGGTCTTCCTTGAGTA
>DWMY01003224.1:0-10515 GCA_018249775.1 Heliconius hecalesia formosus
TGTATATTTAATATTTACATTGCTTTGTTCTAGTGTCCGCTGTGTAGTTCCGCTTCCCAACACACAATGCCTCCAGAATCCTCCGAGCAAGTCCGAGAAACTTCTGAACTCCTCTGCAACGTGATGGACACAAGTCCATTGAGTTGATCCATGCCATGAATCCATGGAATGCTAAGTGGTTTCTTCTCTTACATATGATCTCTTATTTTTCATTGCGATATCGAGTTACGCTAAACAACATGCCATATCAGAAAATAAGAACACTGGTGTTTATACGGGAAACAGAGTGAAAAGTACAGATACAGCGACATCTATTGTCGAGTAGCTGAAATTATATACAGTTTAAGTTAACTATGTTAAAATATTCCGCACCTACTTCAGTACTTTATATTATATTTTAAAGCATTATATTCGTTTTAAAAGCTTTTTAATATCTTTTCCATCTCCACTCTATCCCCCGCATATAAATGGGTAGGTACAGGGAACCTAATGTTAAAACACTCGTTCTCCACTTTCGGCGTATTTTCGAATTAGGTATTGAGTGGAGGAACTCAACGGTGCACTTTGTCTTGTCACTATAGCGAGTAATTAAAAATAATTCATTCCCGCGAATGGAAATCGAGCCCATAACCGTCGAGTTTACAGTTAAACATTGCCACTGCGCCACGACGGAAAGGTTATCTCTTGTAACTTAAACAAGAGGTGCAGCTTCAAGTCATTACTGCGTCCCCTGCGCCACGACGGTACAATCAATATTACGGTTATAACGATTAAGTATTTATTACTCCATTATATTATCTTCTTTTTAAAATCGGTTAAGAATTTTAGAAAAATGTATTAGACAACCTTTACCTACAGTAACATTAAAAAAAAACATAGTTTTAGTTCCTTTCATAATCTTTAAGCCCCTACTTCTCTAAATAAAACGAGTTAGCAAATATGACTGCAACTAGTCTTTTTATTTTGCACCCATTTGTATGCACTGTCTATCTTTTTTTTTTAAATTTTAATAAATTTAAAAAAAAATAATATGTTCTTTGATTTTCACGATTATTACACATTTTAAATGAAACTATTTTTAAAGTGTTATTCTGCACTTAGGAAAGAAAAATACTTATCTAGAAAACGTATAAAAATTTGAACGCAGCGGGACTCGAACCCGCGCCTCCTGGAAACCGACCAGGAATTTCATAAATCTATAATATCTATTAAAATAGATATTATAGATTTATAATAAATAGGGAGATTAAAGGTAGTAGTAGATATAGAACATAAAAAAACTTAAGGTAAGAATTGAACTCTCAGCTATCAGATTTTTGTATTCAAGGTAAATAAAACAACATAAATAAGAGAAATTATATATATTTCTATATATTTTCTTCACAACATTTCACATCAGCTACTTAATAGTCCATACCAATATATCACTCGCACGCGGTTACAAAAACGAATATCTAAATATATTATATAAATAAATAAATATTGCTATTTTTTATACAAAATAATCGTCGCGTATATATATCAAAATGTTGTTTTTGAAGGAGAATTTCTAGTATTTTATTTCAACCTCCCACGTATAGCAGGATAAGCAAAAAACCTGGTTTCAAAACACTCCAATCTTCATTTTTAACGCAAAATCGAGATATTGCGCGTTGAGTATCGGAACTCAACGCTGCGCTTTGTCAGAGAGCGGGGAAATAAAAATAAATGGGTATTGAATCCACAATCAATTACAGACACAACCAAGGCCTAACCAACATTATTAATTAATTTGGTAGAATTTATTATTATTTGTCCATTTACAACATCTTTTGTTCTTATTTATAAGAATAAAGGTTTATAAATGGTGTCCAAAAATTAATTATATATTTTCTTAAACAAAAAATTCTCATTCAAGAACCATTGTGACAATTTTCATATAAAATGCAACACCAAATGAGCAGAAAATATTTGTAAATATTAAAAAAACAATATTGCAAATATATAGATGTTTAATTTTGCTATATAAATATACAAATATAACCTACTACATAATGGCCACTAAAATAATATATGAAATATTTATTTAAATTTATATTTCTGTTTCATCACTCTGGTGTCGAGCTCAACACGTAATGCCTCCAGAACTCAGCGGAAAGTGGGGAACGGAGTGTCTTAACACTTGGTTCCCTCTGCCTATTCTGCTGTGTGCGGGATACAGCGTGAGGCTGATTTAATTATTTTATTTAAAATAATTTAAAAAGTGCATTATTTAAGAAAACGTAGCAATAGACTTTTAGAATTTAGAAATTTTATAATGTTATTAATAAATACTGTTATTTCTTAACAAATATTTTACGTCATATTATACATAGTGACAATTATATAGCAAATTGCAATCATTCATTAAATTTAAACAAAAGCCTCAAAATTTCAAAAATATCTCAAATTTTCACTCATTTATATGAAGTATGCAGGGAGAACAACCACTCTTTCAACATTCTCCTTTTTTTAACTCCTATATACATTTATATTATGAAATCAAAAATTACACCATTTCGAAAAAAAACAAAAAATCCAAGAAAAAAGACACTATCTTCTCCATTTTTTCATTCTCACAAGTCAATTACGTATATATCATATTTTAAATCTACTCGAAAAACTAAATTTGTACACAATTAAAAAAGGATATTAACTAAAAAAAATACAGCACCTATTGTCTATGGATTATAATTGAATAATAGCTTTATTAATATACACATATATTTCTTTTATATTTTGGCAAGCAAAAAAGTATTTTTTATCTTTTCTCTTCTTTATCTATGTAAAGACGTGAAAAGATATCTAAAGTTCGAAAAAATTGTCAATCATCGTTGTATTTGTCTTAAAAAGAAAGAAAAAATACACCAAGTCTTATTATTTTCAATCGAAAAAAAATATTTGTTTTAAACATTTTATCTTATAATAGCTTTTATGTCCAAAATAAAAAGCTAACACACTCACACATTGGTGTAGCTATATCGTTATAATTCCCTAATTTTAATAAAATATCTACATTTTGAGAGTGAACTATGCGATTTTGAAAGAAACTATATTTTTGAACTTTATTTAAAGAAAATTCTAATTAATGTGATTTAAAAGATTAAAAATAACCAATAAAGTAAAAGAAATCGCAGAGTCCATTCTATATAATATAAAAGGATCTATACGAAAGTGGCATAACAAAAGATATAATTTACCTATAAATGCATGAGCGTTACGTATTTTAATGTCACTCGGTTCCTTTATAAATTTTTCGCATTTTTACCAATTTTAAAGGATTTTTTTACTAAATTCAATAAAATAATATTAAACTATCGCATTCACGAACAACACACACCACAATTTTAGTTGTGCCACTTTCTTAAGATCCTTAGTTACTACAGATTATAAATATAGCATTTCAGATAGGCACCTGCTCCTCTGGACTAGGAAAAAAAATAGACATAATTATAAAAAAACACTATGTTAGTTAACTTTGTTCAAATTGAGATCAAAATAATTACCAAACTATAAACTATATAGGCTCTTTTTTTGCTCTTTATTTTTTAACAAAAAAATTGTACTAAAAAAATGCAAATTCGAAATGTGTTTTTCATACGTAATACTGTTTAATTCATTAATACGGAATTCTATAGCTTAGTAGGTTTATTTTGTTGGCAACATTGTATATATTTTGTAGTCTTTTAATGCTAAATAACTTTGGACATGTGGATTTTCTATATAGAAATTATATTAAAAATAAAAACTTGATAATAAGCGAAATTGTCACTTGAAATATTATTCGACTTCCTTTTATCTATAGTATATAAATATGCGTAAAATATCCACAAATCCTAAGCTTCGTCATGATTATGGAACTAAACTATTGTATTGAACGTGAATAAATGAAGAGTTCAACTTTAATGAAAACAAAATGAACTTGATTGAGTAATCACTCCGTTTTTCATTTTTTAATGATAATTTAAAGATCATTTTTATTGTATATTATTGAAAAATAACTTTTTCAATTTAAAAAAACCTATAAAACATATTTGAATGACTGTTTCAGAAAATATTTTCAGCAAATAACCTTCAGAAACATTTATATATGGATGATAATATCAGAAACATTTATATAACTTATTCACGTTCAACAATTGCATACATAATGATCGATAATAAAATATATTTTTCATAATGCATACTAAAAATGTAGTATAATCAGAAATCTATTTATCTAATTAAAGAGATTACACAGTTCTAAAAATACCGTAGAATTTGAAGGCGAATTATGATTTTTTTGTTTTTTTTTTTACTTTTTTATTTTTTTGTTTAGGAAATGTTGAGTTTTAGGTACATATGGTGAATATGTAGTCGATTTTTAGTAGATTTTTTTTAGTTCAGGTCAATAGGTATTCAACACAAAAGGCCTAACTAAAAACAATATACATTTTTGTATCATATTCTATTTTCGAATTTTATAATTTCGAAACTATTATACATTTTTTCATTTTTTTTTATTTCTTTCCATTCTAGAAGCAATTTGACGAACTTAGTATGTTTTATATTTAAGTCTAAAGTTAGACAGTTTGTGCTGATACACTGCATATAGCGTCTTCCCCTCATTTTACTTGGTAATAATCAATTTCATTTTCAGAGAGAGAGAGGGTATTTTTATAATTAATTTCAAATGTAATTATTTAGGAATGATAAGGTACTTTATTTTAAGTAACCGAAACTCGAATATTTTATTAAAGTTTCAACATTGTGATTTAAAGCAATTTTTATTTATTTTATATTGTTTTAAGAACAAATGATAGTAGTTTAAAATCATTCAAATAGATATTTCGGTTATTTTTTGTATTACTTTTAATTGAAGTGAGACGATTTCAAAAAGTAAAAGAAAAATAATATATATATAAATAAAATGTTATAAGACGAAAACTATAAGCCTTTTATTACATTTTTTCGTATTTGTACTATATATATATATATATATATATATATATATATATATATATATATATATATATATATATTTTAACAGTCATTGTAATTTTGTGACACGCTTGATAAACATTAACGATATTTAATTTCAAGCACTTTAATAGAGTTCCTCAAAAGCAAAAGCTAGCGCTAAAGAGCCCTGTCTCAAAAATGTATATAAAATAGAAATAAACTCTAAATATTGTATGTTTTATCATTTTAAACCTACTGAAGAAATCAATAGAATTAAGAGTTTTTAAACAAAAAATATACTTATACATACCTACATCTCCCTAATTTTAATATATTAAGAGTTAGGCCGCTTTAGCCCTAACTTAAGATACGATAAGTATGTATTATGTTATCTTTTTAAATATTAAAATGAATTATCCTTAACTATTCAACAGCCAATTTGGTGTTTTAAACAGTTTATTCTCACACATAATAATATAGAGAAATGTTAATGTCAACCTTTTAAGCTACTGCAGAAAAGAATATATATATTTTTAGCTTAGCTTTAAAGCTTTAGCTTAAGCGAAAAATATTAGCATTTTTAATTACAAATAGATCTCCTTAATATCATTTTGTCTCTTTTACATGGAAAACTAAAATTCTTCTTGTTTTAGAAGATTACAATTCGTATAATACGTATATCTTTCATATACTTATCTCTTTCTAAATTTGATTATTTTGTTCACATGTTGTATTTCTCTCTCTTTTACTCTATAGAGGTGTTTCTTTCCGCCACTGGAATGCGTTACTTTTGACAGCGGGATTTGAACTGGCACTCGCCGCTAATGCCACACCTGTGCGACGAATGTTCGCTGCTGCGCTATCTGATAAAAACAAAAAAAAATATGGTTATAGGACTAAAATTATATTAAAACAATAAAACGAATTCTCCAATTATAAAAATCTGTTATTTATTTTTTATAGACAACTAATAACATTTCCGGTACAATGTAAAACATTTTTTTAAAATGTATTTTATATTTAACTGTTTTTATATTTTCATATCTTTTTATAATTTTATTTATTAAAATGTAATATAGCACACAAAACAAAATTCAGAAAAAATATAATAACAGAAATGTGTTCAATAGATAACTTATAATAAGTGCCCCGAGAACGTAGATGTTAATAGAAGGAATTCGAATGCGGTATTTAAATATTACGTTAATAATAATAAACCTACATACAAACAAGTATACTTAATATTAGTCAATAAAACTATACAATATTATATATAAACACTAGATAAACATAATAAAGTAAAAGACAAAGCTTAACCTCAAATAGTAAAAATTGTAATTGAGGTTAAGAAAATGTTGTTTAAATCTGAATTTAACAATATTAAAAGACGGATTGCCAGCCATTATCTATATAAACATGGATAGCCAGACTTAGGAAGTGAGTTCCATAAGCGCGCTGCCCGAAATGTTAAAGATTTCTTATAGAGTACTCAACAAATATCAGCGTAACAAATATGAAATTTAAACACCTTCATTTAAGAGAGTGTTGAGAATAATGTGTACATTAACTTAATCAGTAGGATTAATGTTCGCAGACCACGATAAATGGCTATTAATTATAAACCCAAGGAGACCGAAACGATTGTATATATTATTGGACCCAGAATGTAAAGAGATGAAAATGGTATGATTTAATTTATGATTGAATAGATTTTTGTTAGATTTTGTATTTTTTTTTATTTAATAAATTCAGGTACATAATTGTCTCTCTGAAAATTCTGTCAGTTCTGGCAATCTGAGAGCAGAGTTATTAGAGATTTGGTAAAAGTGAGCGAAAAGTGGGGAACGGTATCTAAGTCTAGGTTTCTAAGTTATCTCTGCCAAGCTATTTGCATATACATCGTGAAGCTAAAAAAATTGGCCGATGAATAATTATTTAAAAACTCACCGAGACCATTTCTAACGTTGGCCACTAAACGCATCGCAGGATTTGTCACGATGCCATTCCTTTTGTTTTTACTGTGAACAAGTGTTCGTAAATTAATGTACATTCAAATGTAATAAAAGAATATAAAAGAATTCCATTTATATTTTAAAACACGCTGTATATTACAATATCACAAATAAGATCCACCTACTATAATAAGGTTGAAAAATGTTTAACTTTTTATTTTTTTTATCTATAAGTAAATATAAAAATTCTATATGACGTTTGATGGAATTAAAATCAAAAAAATAAAGAATAGTTTTTATACAAATTACAATCATTTACAAGTTAATATATACATTCACAAATAATGTTAATAAATAAGCCCACAAAACCATTCCACCACCAAAACAAAAACCTTTTTTCTGTTAATAATTAATAAGCAAAGCATTTTTTTGTTAATTATTTTTATACTACTGTAACTAAGTTAATGTATGAAAACATGAATGGTTAGAAGAGTAAGTAGATATATAGTTATTTACAATTTTCACAGATTTAAAACAATTAAAAATAATAATTAATATATAATATAAAAAAGCTGATTGTTTACATATTTATCTTTGTTATTCGTATTTTCTCATAGATTAAATGTTATTTTAATTAAATAATATAACAATGTTGTTGATCATTGATCGATTAAGTCAATCGTGGAACACCAGCACGGCGCCTGACTGTAAAGGCGACGGTTGTGGGTTCGATTTTAACACGGCGGATACAATTAAATATTTTTGAATATCCATGGAGTGTCTGAACTCCTTGTCTAGGTTCCCTTCCAGTACTCTCTCATGCAGTAAATGTATGAAGCTTTCTCATTAGCTAATGAAATTCTTTCCACTCAACACGCCATGGCTTCAAAATTCGCGGAAAGTGGGGAACAGAAGTGTTGTCTTAATGTGGAGAATGAGTTTCTTAACACTAGGTTCCTCTACCTACCCTGTGCGGAATACAGAGTGAAGCTTAAAAAAATATTTGTAATCTGTTTGTAAACTAAATGCGCTGGTTGAAGATACAGACTCATATAACCTTTTTATATGCCCTTTCTCTGTCACAGTTTCTGTCTCTTTCTCAGTATTATAATAAAACTTATGCGATATGACAACCATAAAATCACGAGGACTTTTCTCTCTTTCTAGTCTAAAACAAAATCTATAATATAAATTTAATTAAAAACCTTCATATTTTCTAATATAATTTCCTAAAATCTAAGACACATTCATACCCAATATACAAAATTAAAAAAGAATAATGAATGAATGAACCATTATGTACTTAGTTACAGCAGACCAGCCAATGCTTGCTTTGAAATCTCGACTATTTGAATTACTGTAGCTTAAGGAACATAACAAAACGTAATATGGAGTGTTTGGTCACATATTTTTTTACCTTTATATACATTTGGAAAGGTTAATTTTAATTTGATACTATGAAGATTTAAAAAATGGGCAATATTTTTTTCAAAATTTTTTTTAGAGATGTTATCTAAAACAGTATTTTATTTTATTTGTTAAATGATCTTTGTTTTTTTTTGTCTTTTCTTTATATTTATACAAAAATCTCCACAAAAATAGCCACAGTAACTCAGTCGTGGATAACTATTTATCCTTTTCACTCACGTTTTCTTAAATATCCTCCCTCTCGCTCTCCCCAAACTGCCCACTATCCGGTTGTACGCTAACCGCGTCGCCAATATCACCTCGCTATTATATTTATAATATACGAAATAAGTATTTACAACATATACAAGTAAGTATTTACAACAATAATAAAAGAAATAAAAAAGTATACTATTTAATAACTAATCTAACTATATATTTAACATTTAGGGACTTCCCTTAAAAGCTAATTTTCACATGTACCCACATGCTATTTATATGTATGTATATTTCTGTCCAAATAACAAAATGCAGTAACGTGCAAACACTTTTTATCTTACAATATAAAATACTCATATTATTATATAGGTGACATATAAATAATATAATAAAATATATAATTATTAGTTTAACTTAAATAAGTTAGCCTTCAATAGAAAACAGAGATTTTCAACTCTCTTTATATCTCTTTCTATTTTAAAAGCAACATATAGGTACAGCGCTAGTGTTATTATTAAACAACACAAACAATACAGTGACATATAATTATTATTTCTAGTACAAAAGTCCAAAATATATAATCTACAGAGAATAAATGTTAAATGTAGGTAAAGTTGATACATGTAAAATCGATTTTAAATCTACTATAATATAGATGTTTCTGGCACCAAAACGAAAGTCCCTGCTATGTGCTGGATACAGCGTAAAGCTGATTTTTTTTAAATATAATTAATGCTATCATGGCGCGCAGTCATAAAGTATCCTGTGTATAACAGATAAATGGTTGTGGGATCGATCTCAACAAGATTTACATATAATACATATATATTTTTTAACATTTCTTAAATGTTATTCCACATAAATAAGTATTATTGTTTTTGTTTAGAACACGTCAATGACTCACACAAATCTTAAAATTATGTTTCAAATTAAAAAAAATATAATTTAAACTTGCTATCTCTTCATTGAACAAATCTTGAAGGCAAAACAATCGCCAAAAAAAATAAAATTTTCAATACCTGCCTCAAAAGGAAACAGATAACTCGATACAAAAAAACCTAAAAAAAATCTAAATGTTCTTTACACAGACCCAAAAAAAAAAGATACGGTCGACGGTCGTGATCGCCCTGAAGTTTGATATTTTGAACTTTTGCACATTCTTCATTCTCACTCTTAAAGAAAATCATCAAAAGTAGGAAAAATCCTAAAATCCAATCTACAGTTAAATTCAGAATGGTCACGACTCGTCGACCGTATTATACATTACTAAAATAAAACTCACCTCTCCTGCCTCTCGTTGGCCGGTTTGTTGCCTCTTCCTAATATAATACGCATATGCGTATCTCTGTTGAAGTGTGTGTCAGTTACAAGTGGTTGCACGTTGGTAAGACTCGGCGGTTGTGAACCTGTGATTATGGTAAAGTATAAAATTTAAAAACAATATATTTTTTTAAAGGTGAACACATTTTTTGTGTAGAATGCCAAAATGTACAGACGGAAAATATTAAATAGGATTAATTTAAAAACATAACAATGAATATGAAGCTTAAAAGACTAAATTGCTAGTTCAAAAAGATAGATTATGTATATAAAACAATTCATTTGGAATATTATAAAAGGCATATTACAATAAATAAATATATGAGAGAGGTCAGTCGTGGCACAGAGGCACAAAGTGTGACTGTAAAATCGACTGGTTGTGGGTTCGATCCCCACTCGAAGAAGTGAAATATTTATTTACATTTATATATTCATTTCTTCGCTCTGGTGTCGAGTTCCGCCACTCAACACGCAATGCCTCCAGAACTCGGCGGAAAGTGGGGAACGGAGTGTCTTAACATTAGGTTCTCTCTGCCTACCCTACTGTGTGCGGGATACAGCGTGAAGCTGTGACTGACTGTCTCTGTCACTCACCGGGCAAGGGCGAAGGGCTCCTCGGCTCGCTGGGGCTCCGCGGCGGCGACGCGTACAGCGGGCT
>DWMY01003225.1:0-10514 GCA_018249775.1 Heliconius hecalesia formosus
TATTCTTATTTATAACTAACTAAGTAACTGCAACTCTAGAATTTGCCATCCGAGAAGTGTGTATTCAAAATCTTCTTATAAAATTCCTATATATTTTTATTATATTAAACTAGACGTATGTTATAAATTAAAATTGCCTTATACATTTTACAACTAAAACATAGCTAAATCATATTTAATTCTTCATATTCTACTTATACGATGTTGAATGGCAATACATGTCAGTATACAGGTTATGCAATCCACGGGTCACACGGTCACGTTCGATCGATCACAAGGCAGTTTAACTGAAGCGTAAAGTATTTATATTATTAACACTTACTTTCAATAATATAATTATAATATTAATAATGTGAGATAATAATTAATTAGTATATACATCATTATTTCCAATTTTTAGTATAAAAAGAAAATAGAATACTAGTGAATACATTGTAAGCTTGTTAACAATAGTATTTTTTTTTCTACAACGCATTATTATATTGTTTATACGAAAAAAAAACTGATACATTGAAGTCAGCGTTTTTAGAGCATTTTTAGTACTGAAATACAATATATTATATTACTTTTTTTTTTGAATCGTGATATTTCTTAAAAGAATCCTTGTATCGATCTATAGTATGTTTGCTTGAACACATTGATCTCAGAAACTAGTGATCTGAATTGAATAATTATTTTTGTTTTGAATAGTCCACTTAAGGCTTTGGATATGACATATGGGCAAACTCGCAGGCAACGGTTAGTTATTACACAAACTTGACTATAAATACTTATTGTACATCCAGTCTTAATATGTTATTGTACAGCATCACGCTGTATCCCGCATGTTGCAGTACCTAGGGTTAGACACTCCGCTTACCACTTTCCGTTGAATTATGGAGGCATTGCGTGTTGAATGGTGTAAATCAACGCCGAGCTTTGCTTCGACCTCAGAGCGAATAAATATAAACGAATATATTTTATTTTTTCGAGTGAGAATCGAACCCACAACCTGCCATGTTTGCAGTCACACGCCGGTGTCTCTACGCCACGACTGGCCTCAATCATCTTATTGGATTATATTAAACCCTTTCTTTTATGTAATTTTGTTTTTCTCAAGCCCCAAATACCTTGTTAATAAGAAGTTAACATAAAAATATCAAACATGCCGCTCAAATTGAAAGACATGTACATAAAACTTATTTAGGACTTTACCCGTTTAAATTCTTCTCTTTACTTTGAAACCCCGCTGAGTGGATGTAAAGCATCAATTTGTATAACAGTTTGCAACTATTCAATGACGGATCATCGCTGATTGTTATCAATGTTTTTTTATCCTCATATATTTTAAAAATTTTTTGGGAAATGTAGTGTTGAGACACTTCGTCCTCTGTTTTAGAGACATTATGTTTGTTTCTTACAATAGTGACGGAATTAACGTCGAACTTTGGTAATCAGAAAAAACTAAAATAAAAAAACATCAGACCGAGGGGACTCAATTGTATCGATAGTTTATAATTGTATCAAAAAGACATCACTACGGAATCGAAGTATATATTATGTTTTAAAATCGAAGCTCCTTAAATCGATTTATCACTTGATACAATCAATTGAATTGATTGAAACATTGTGATTGGTTAAAGAGGTTATTTTATTTTTTCGGAATTATGTACCGACGTATCAGGTTTAATAATATATGTAATAAATAAATATTAAAATTTATGTATATATATACAGTCGAGGCTAAGCGCGGCGTTGAGTTCTGCCACTCAACACGCAATGCCTCCAGAATTCGGCAGAAAGTGGGGAACGGAGTGTTTTAACACTAGGTTTCCTCTGCCTACCCTGCTGTGTGCGGGATACAGCGTGAAGCTGATTTTTTTTTATATATATATACATATATTATTTATGTATATATAATGTATATATTTTTTTATATTGTAATAAAATTTATTGTTAATTAAATGAACTAAAAAAATAAGCGTGAAGTTAATATTTTAATGTACTTATGCATTTTAATATATTTTTTTATACTATGAAAAATATTATATTGTATTGAATTTTAGAACTATTATTTAATATATTATTAAAATCAGTTAAGGCACTTCTACATAAAATTACATAATTTTATATTACTATATTATTTTCTTCACGCTTCTTCCTACAAAACAGAGTAGGCAGAGGGAACTAAATGTTAGGACACTCTGTTTTCCACTTCCCACCCAATTTTTAAGAAATAAAAAAAATACGAATAGGGATCAAACCCACAACCGTCGTATTTACCGCGCGACAGTGACCTCACATCTATATAATAAGTAAGCAAGGTTTCCAATACACTCTCATATTGAAATAATATATTTCAAAGAAATATAATATATCATATGAACATATAATTCTAAATTAAATTAAACTTGTAGTAGACGAGCGTCTTTGAACAACGCCCGCACTATGAAAGATTGCCATTCACGACAATTAAGTGCAACATCGTATACCCCCGGAGTTTACTGCGCGTACACAGATGATTTAAGTTCTAGTGAATTTCTTAACAATACAAATATAAAATGTTTATTATTTGCATTTGAAAGTAAAGGTGACATTGTACGCGTGATAGTTTTTAGTTAAAATGGCTGTATATGAAAAAAAAATGTTATCTAATTAAGCAAAACGCGTGCAGTGTTACGTTACGTTGCAATGGCAAAGGTAATGTCTATATTGAACTGTTGAAATTTGAGATATAGATAGTTTAGAAACCGCCTAAGCGTTCTGAACTGCTAAGCCATACGTTCGTGTCGTACTACGTCGAAATTATGCTTGTTACAACTTATTTTTGTTGCTAGCATAATCAATTTTTTTTTATATATTATTTAAAAAATAATTTTCTTTCCTAAATGTGGAATAACAATTTAAAAACTTTATAATCCAATCAATTTAATACATCCAATCTCATAAATTTCATAAGTCTACTGGTATCAAATCTACGACCATCCACAACAGCAGATGTGACCCGTTTGTACCACAATATCCATTTCAAGTTATAAAGTGTATTAATAAACATTGTAAACCATTGTTCAAGAGTATTTACGATGTGAGGAACAGATGTAATGTAATACATTTTAATATTAAAATCTTAGTAAAAGCAATAATAAAGTATTTTATTTTTATTTTCATATAAACCTCAATCACATTCTACGTGTTGTTTCTATAAACAAAAGTACAACATATTAGAGAGGAATTCTATTTGTATAATATTGTATGTATAAAGTTTCAGCCAATAGAAAGACTCAACAGCCAATAAATAATGTAAAATTTAAAATTAAATAATAAATAGTTTGATGAGATGACGAATTTCTTTTAGAAATAAACGATAGAATAATAAAAAAATACATCAACGTCTAGTTCTTTTTTAAATAGACCATTTAATAAAATACAATTTAAACAACTTAGATTTTTCCTTTATATTATACCTTTATCTTAAATCCAAAAATTCTAGAATTGTTTAAATTAATCTTTTAAATAAATACCCAAGCTAAGTAAGCTATCTTAGAACATAAAAGCTATCTAACCTGGTTCATTCATAACCGAACTAAAGTTACCCCCTACTGGCATCTACTATGTAGGTAGTTTAAGTGACAGTGCCTCTTTATTATATAGCCTTGTTACAATTTAAGGTCTTGATTATTCATTTAACTTAACAAAAGGTAGCTATTAAATATTTTAGTTCAGTAACGGTTGTGAATTCGATTCCCATTCAGGAGGATAGATTATTTATATTTCCTCACTCTGGTAACGAGACAAAACGCGGCGTTTAGTTCCACCAATCAATTTACAATGTGTTTTAGGACTTAAGACTATTTTCCCTCTACCCTGCAAAATGCAGGATTAATAATGTGCACGTTTCAGCTACAGAACATATAATATTCAATAATGAATCAATTCCACACATAAAACTTATTGTGAATGGGCGGCTTTAGCTTCGTGTAGGCCTATTTACCGTTAAGGACACAATCTGAGATCCTACAACTGTTCTATACGGACAATACGCCGATGAGTAATGTTCTTGGCCAATGTCATGCTTGTATATTGTAGCCTTAGAATGAAAGTGGTCTAACTCAAAAAAATACAATTTATAGGAACTGGGAATAAGCTGTTTAGTTGTAGTGAGATTTTTTGAAAATTGTAGAAGTTATAAGCGTGAGGACCTACCCTCTTAATTTGGAACGATTTGTATATATGATTTACTGGTAGTGGTATATGTAAATTTTTACTTTTAACTCATTTCGAAAATATCTGGTTAAAAAGATATTCTGGTCAGAATAATGCAACGTTCTGTCTTACCAGACAAGGGAAACTACAATAATTTGGAAACCCCCCCAAGTGAACATCCATAATAATAAATATTAAGGCCGGTAGTGGTGCAGGGACACAAGCGTGCGACCACTCAAGAGAATTAGATATTTAATACTTTTATTTTGTCTCTCTGGTATTATTTGACATCCGCCACTTTACACGCAATGCCAAAAAAAATTGGCGGAATATGGGAAACGGATGTGTCTTAAGGTAAATAGAGTGTCTTAACATCCTAGTGTTTTTTGGTACCTATACCAAAGTTCCCTCAGACTACCCTACTATGTGCGGGATATAGCGTGAAACTGAAAAATACCCAAAAAAACTTACTAGTTTCACCAATGCCTATGAATGCATGTACGTTCGTGTTCACTTAACTCCTAAATCACGCGTGCAATTTCATAGAAGATAAAGGTCAGATGTAATTTCAGATGGTTAGTAAGTTAGGTGATTGAAATTAATTGATGATTATTATGTACAAGGAAGAGGTTGCACCTGCTGATAACATCTACAATATTGAGGTTAGAAATATGATATAACGGTATGTTGAGGGAAGATGTTTCTGTTTTCTTTCTTTTTCTACATAAAAGTATTGAAAGAAAGAGATAAAATTTTTGATAGTGTTAGCATAGCTGGATTCATGTCTTAAATAAATTATCCAAATATTAAATTTATTAAAATTGATTTTGAACGCAAAAAAATATTTTTATAGAATGACTTTTGAGTTAAGAACGAGTTATAGTGACATGAATATATTACTTAACATACTTATGTATATGATTCAATTGTTATTAAAAAAAATAACAGGGGAAGAAAATCTAGTCTAGACACTACGATCTCCCTCTTTCACTTAATATTCTGGACATCGCGAGTTAAGTAGCGAGACTTAGCTGTGGACTTTATCTACCAAAACGAGAAAATATGAATAATTGAAATATAATCGTTTCCTTGACGGAAGGAATGAAGGAATAGCGTACAGCTTTACCACTTTTCCACAATGGCCTCTCTATTCAAACATCACATTTATTATTAAATAACCTTCTATAAAATTGTCATAATATAAAAATGATTAAATTATATTTTAGTTTTATGCTAATTTCATATCAGTTACATACACTTATTTAAATATATATTACTTCTAAGAAATACTTACCTAAAGTATAATTACTTTTTATATGAAATATAACAAAATTGCACCAATTAAATCGTTTTTAGAGATATTTTCTTTTTTCCCATCGAATTCTCGCTAAATTGTGTTAGAGTTGAACAAAAAAAATATTAACTTAATAGTTATATAATGAAACGGATGCCTTGAACTACCAAATTGCGGGTTTGGAAACACAGAGATAGCGACTAACTTTGATTTGGTCATGAGTTCAATCAAACTAACATACGAATATTTATATCTTGGTATCGAATGGGTCAGTATTGAGGCCGCTCGTGGCGCAGGGACAAAAGCGTGCGACTGCGCGACAGGTCCTATATTCGATTCCCACTTGATAAAATAAAATATTTAACATTTTCTTTTGCTCAAATTCAAAATTACAACTACTCGTATATAGAGTTTTGAAAAACCTTTCTTATGTGCTTGAAAGCTTAAAGCATTTCTGATAAACGTTCACACGTATTGATGTGATCCTGAAGGTGTAATTACGACAGGACGGACAGTCGTAAATAATATTAATATATCGCGATAGGAGCTTGGCATTTGCGGGAAGCACGAGCGAGGTAATTCGGTATCTTTATGTACTTGCTTAGTTGCGTTATAGACTTATTTTGTGTTACGTTCTATAATTTATTATGACTATAATTCACATAATTGTGCATTTTTTTAACTTCTCGTTCCAAGCAAAGGAAACCTGGAATCCTAGTATTATGACACTGTGTTCCCGTTAAGACACTTCTGTTCCCTACTTTCCGCCGAATTCTGAACGCATTGCGTGTAGAGTCACGGAACTCATCACCGCGCCTTGCCTCGTTACCAGAACGAATAAAATGAAAATATAAAACCTGCTGTGAACATAACTTTGATATCCTTCATTACATCTGTAATGAAGGATATCAAAGTTATGTTCACAATTTTTATCTGCGTTTTTGCCCACTTAATCAAATAGAATGAACATGCACAACACAATATGACAAATTTTTTGTGTCAAAGGTATATCTGATCCCAGGTATACTAGGCTACTAATACATTGAAACGATTAATATGATGAGAAGAAACTGCGAAATTGTGCCACTATTGGTCTCCCAGAGCAGGGAAATGGTATATTTTAAATTTAATAAATAATTATTCCACCGAATGGAAACTGCACCACGGCAGTCTCTAAAACATAAAAAAATCTTTTTGTCTAGTAGTATGGGTCCTGTGTAAAGACGTCCATTACACAGCGTGTTAGGAACTAGCAAAAGATTTATTTTAGAACAGTTATATAAATGTCAGCGCGAGCCGTGTCCAAGTCGAGTGAAATAATTTAATCTGTCCGTAGTCATAAATATTGAACGCGTTCCGTTTGTACAACACCCTGTACTGTTGGTATAAGTAAGCAGCGTTTGTATGATGATATGGTGACGTAGTTTTAAAATACCTGACTGTGTGAGCGATGGTTATTGGTTCGATTACAATTTCGTTAATGTCTAAACTTATGAAAAATCCGGTTTTTCGATGTAGTTCGATATAAGGCGGCGTGTAGGCAGAAAGTAGAGAATAGTGTTTTAATATTATTTTAAATTCTTTCTGTCTGGATAATAAAGATATGTGCACATTAAAAACATGATTTTCTCATAAGCAATAAAAAAATATTTTAAAAGGCCATACTTAACTTCTGTACAAGTCGAACAAAAGCCAAATTCCAAAAGAATTATAATCTGAAATAAAATCGAAATTGAAATTACATAGCTTCACGCCGTATCTAGTGTATAACAGTGTAAAGGTTAGAAGAGGCGAGTTGCCGCGCTTTTTCTTTTTATTAGACCAGAGTGGGGAAATGAAAATAACTATTTTTTTTCGAGTGAGAATCGAACCCACAATTGTCCTATTAACACTCAGTTTAGACAGAAATTCTTAAGAAAGCTGAAATAAAAAAAAAACTGAATTTCTTGACGCTTATTACTTATAACTTACACCATTCATATACAACACCAGTCTAGTAGTAAGATGCTCGCGTAATAATTGGCAACAGCCTCATACTAAAACAATAGTCCTCCCATATACTCCTTTTATATCAATTTGGATTTATAAGCTATTAGATTTTATTTACAACGTTAATTGTAAAACATTGAATAGAATCTCGTCTTAACGTTAAATTAGTGAGTAGTGGCTGTTAATGATTTTTTTTTCAGCTATATATATTTTACAATTTTATTCAAATAGCAAGCGGATTTGTCTTAACGGAAACGGAGTGTCTTAACACTTGGCTTCCAGGTTCCCTGTACCTATTGAACCTTAAGAAAACTTTTAAAAAAGAGTATATATTTCTACGATTTGAAATTTCTTGTTATTTAGAATATCTATGTAGCTGTCGAAACGCTTTTGTACTTTTCTCATAAATAATCCTACTAGTTTTGTCACATATTCTATACCCAAATTTAGTCTATTATAACGATAATTAACAAAAATTAAGCAAAGCCAGGTGAAGTTACTAGATCATAACCACATTACTATTAGAATCAACCAACAGTTGGTACTGTATAAATTTATTTGATTGCATTCAAAATGCATTAAATTCGCTTTAAGATTATAACTTGAAACTGGTTATGATAATTTTATTACACAGTGCCTCATACACGGCATTATATTAACATTATAGGTTCTTTGTTCGACAAATATTATTCAAAAAACGTGTGAAAACACGCGATAGTTGTGAATTCAAATCCCACTTCGGGGAAAGGTTAGATTATTCTTCAGCTTATTATTATGCAACAAGTAAAAATTTGTAAAAGTTAATTTAAGTCGGTTAGTTTTTCTTTTTGCAATGTAATGCCCGCTAAGGTATACGATCACGTATACCTTAGCGGGGACAAAAATTTTAGAATTCTAAGATATTATTTACTTTACTTTTTATCCAGCTTTTGAGACATTGCGTGTTGAGTGGTGGAATTCAACCCTACACTTTGACTGCTGGAGCGAGAAAATGAAAATGATTTTTTATAGTAATTCCCCGAATAGGCAAGGCAAACATAGCCCCAATAAGACACAAGTTTGAGCGTGTTATAGTAAAATCTTTATAGTAAATCTCTATAGTAAAGTCTTGGTTACTGTAAAATCTCCATTTGTCGTGTCGTCATTTTCGAGAACACTCCTCTAAAAGCTTCGCTTTTAAGTAGAGACTTCTGGTCGTTGTGCGTTTACTACCGCAAAATATCATGGGGAGTATTCTAGGCAACTGTTAACTGTTTGAGCATACCTGCAGCCTGTATGCTCGAATGCTTTGATTTTGTCATATTTTTTTTAAATAAATATAAAATAAAATTACGATTACAGTCAGACGCTGTTTACTGCACCACGACGGTTCCATACTATCACATTAGCTTAAATGAAACTTTACTAATAATTTGTCTACTTGTAAAAGACTAAATAAATCATATCCAATTATTTCTTTCCTATCATTTACACCAATGAAAATCGAACCCGCTATTAACAAAGCTATAATAGGTATGTCGCTTTAATTAAATTGCTGTAGCAATAACTCAAACTAGCCTTAGTTTTCTCTTACGCAAAATCAAGGTATCTTGTTAATTAAGATGTATTGAGAGAATTAATATAGGCTGCTATTTTACCTGTTTATTTCTTAACATATTTAAAAATTGTTTTATATTTTTAGTTTCACGCTTTTTCCCACACATAGCAGGGTAGGCAGAAGAAACCTGGGAACCCAGTGTTAGGACACCCCGTCCTATTACGACAGTTCCCTTTGAGACTCGACGCGTTACATGTTGAGTGGCGGAACTCAACGCCGCGCTTTTCTTAAAAAATATTAAATATTTCTTTCCCTCGAATGGGAATCGAACTTACGACCGTCACGTTTTACAGTTGCACGCTTGTGCTCCAGCGCCAAGACGGCTTTATTTTTATATTTGTTGTAAAGATATGAAAAGAATATAAAATAAACCGCAGATAATATCCCAACTCAGGGTGTCTTAATTATTTTTCCTGCTAAAAAAGGCCGTGATTTAGTTACGCTACTCAACACGCAATGTCTCAAATTCCGAAAGTGGACAATATAATGTCTTAAATCTACTTTTTTTTCTATATACAAATGTGAAATTAAGAACACTCATTTTAATACTATAATTATATTACGTACAATAAATAACTTGCTGTAACCGTCTACCCTCGTCTAGTATTCAGGTTTTACCTCGCGTGATTGATCGATCTGAGAAGTAAGTTAAGTCATGTAATTTTAATGTAAATAAATATTATATAGTATAGCCAACAAGTAGTGTAAAATAGTGAATAAATGATTTCTCTCACGCACCAAAATTGCTTAAGCCCAGATCCAATCTACAGTTCTCGCTTTTAATTATTTTTTTTAGGTTGTAGATGCCATTTTCTTTTTAATTTTTGTTATATTATGATTTAGAAAAAAAATACCTTTATGCTTTTCCTATATAGCTAGGCGGGCAGAAAGAACATTGTGTTAAAACATTCTGTTTTCCCTCTTCCGTCCAATTTTCAAGATTTTGGTCAAATTTTGATTTCTTAGCAGTACGAGTAGACGGAATTTCAATTGACTCCATTGGGTATCGAACCCGCAACCATCGAGGTTATAGTCAGAATTTGTGTAATATATACATTTTATTTGTATAGCATATACCCACAATAACTTTATAGAGGTGGTCGTGACATATTTTATCGTGATCGCTACATTTTTGTGGCACATGCATGTATATAGTTCGGGTCTTGAGAAACTTCTTATCTCTAACAGGGCTCATAAACGTATACCGATCGTTATCTGCGGGTGTGCTAGAGGAAAACTGTTATTCTTTTGTTTTTAACCAACTCTAAATATAAAGTATAGCTATATTAATATTTTATTTTGTTTGGTTGAACGCGCTTACCTCGGGAACTACTGGTTCGGATTTAAAAAATATTTTTGTGTTGGATAGTCAATTTGTCTAGTAAAGTCAAAGGTTAGGCTACAAGAGCATTTTTCGAAATTTCTAAGGGACGGGGTACAAAATGAATTTAT
>DWMY01003226.1:0-10514 GCA_018249775.1 Heliconius hecalesia formosus
ATTTTTCAGGCGTACACAGGTTTTTCATTTCCCGCAAATAAAAAAACTATAGCAACAGGAAATTGGGGTTGTGGGGCTTTTGGTGGGTCAGCTCGCTTAAAATCTTTATTGCAACTGATGGCGTGCGCACTTTCTGAAACATCGATGGCCTATTTCACTTTTGGAGATACAGAATTAAAGAACGATTTAATAAATATGTATAATTTTTTGGTCAGAAATAATGTAACTGTTGGTAAGTATTTTCTTTTAACTATAGCTTCACGCTTTATCCCTAGCGGGGTAGTCAGAGAGGGAGTGTGAATCGAACTCACAAATAGTCTATTTTATAGTCACATTTTGTGCCCCTGCGCCACGACTGGCTTCTATATATCTGTGTTTCGATTGATATGAGAAATTTTAAATCACAAAATTATTGTGGAAACTTATGTTTATGGTTCTATAATTTTATTCAAGTTTAAACCTTTTGTTAGGTCCAAACACTTTAAAAACACCAGACATATTTGGAACATCCAAAAACTATAATTTGAATATATATTACAATATATATATTTTTTCGTGTTATTGAATGACTTTAATGCATTATATGTGATTTGTTTAGGTGAACTCTATCAACACATTCTAGAGTTTTGTGAGCAAGATGTCCCACGAGCAAACTTGTACGGATATTTGGAAGAAGCCATATCCAAGAGATAGTATAATAATATATGTCTTTAAAATTATATATCTTTATAAAAAAACACTTTTTTTTGTTTTTATATTTCCTTGTATCCATAAATTATGGTTAATATCATTTATTAAAGGTAATATATTTTTTATAATTATAGACAGGATAAAATAAAACACATTCCTAATATAATTAAAATTATTTATTATCCTTCCTCATATTTCTAGCATACTAAACGTAATAAGTGTATAATAATAATAATAATAATAAATAATTGAATAGTAATTTAGTTTTGAAATATTTCAGCCATATACATAACTCGATAATAATAATCAATAAATAGGTTAACTAAACGAGACATGCAGAGTAGGCAAACAATTATTGTATTAGTTTTATAAAAACGTAGTTTTCTATTACAGTCGATTAGCTACAGTATTTTGCTATACTAATAAAATAAATATAAATTAATTCCCTAGCGACGCTCCAAATAAGTTAACTCTCTTACATTACAAACTTTGGCGAAATATAACAATATAATTATATATGATTCATTAGAACAGCCTAGCTATCAAATGCACTGCTGGTAACTTTGGTTTTTGTTTGTTTGTGCGCTCCACATATAAAAGACATTTAGACATACAAATTGGATTTGGCATTAAAATTTTCTGTTAATCTGTACCAAAATTTTTTGCCGCCTTATTTGACATAATCATAAAATATTTCATTATCTCTTCCGAATTAATAAAATAATTATGGCAAATATACAACTCTGTCGTTAATTAATATGTAAGTCATTAAAAATCAATTTTATATTTCTTTTGGGTCGAAATACTGCCACCCAATTTACATGTCTTGTTTTGTGGATTTTATAAGATCACTAAATAGCGTTTGTTTGTGCAAATTCTGTCGACAGCTGTCATAACCTATTTTTTGGTGTATCATTTCATAATACAATGCGGCAGGAAGTTTAATGACACCTCTTTTTATATGTTACATAATTGTATTTGGTTACCAAGTACAGATATAACAAACACTTAACAATAAGGTACGATTGGCCGCATTTAAACATGGCCGTTGATCAGAACTTAATATCTTATGTAAAATAACAACATTTATCACATTTGTACTTGGAAACTGAACAAGCGAGCAACTAACTAATATATGCCTACTGTCGGACTTCTTCAATAATATTTAAACATTTTTTTTGTATATCTGTTTAATTATAATTCAAGAAATCGGATAGACGGTTTGTACTCATTACAAAGTTAGGTTCTTTGCCGCGTGTGAATCGCATTAAATTAGACTAATTTAACAACTTTAATTTTACCCACGTTAATAAAATAATATACATAATTCTTACATTAAAATAGGATAAACTGATTCCAGTAGAAGTGATGTAGTATTGGAAGTTTAAAACTTAATACATATTATAGATATAGTTCTGATTTGTTGACATCAAACACAATATCATCGTTATTTATAATATTTAATATTTATTCCATTCATATTTTACAAGTGACAAAAACCACATATAGATATTCAATTAACAATTCACGTAACGCTGTTCTATTTTAATCTCTTATGTTTACATTGTAGCAAATCTATGGTATATAAAATTATATAATCTTAAACAAACAGCGTTTTGACTGAAGCGGCTATCTGGAATTTTTAAAACGATTTTACAATTTCCTTACGTACATCGCTAACCATCGTGTACTATAATTAAATTGAAAAAATTACTTTTGAGTGCAAAATACACTCTAGTAAGACGTCAAATGTACAATTTTTGCCTTAATATTAAATTATTTTATGTAATCGAGCAAAACGGAACGGTTATGGGAGATAGTGGTATATATAAGGGCTCAATGGACGATCTTTACAAGCGTATATCACAGACACCTGTAGAGGTATCCCTTTGCTAAGCTATTCGTAAGCAGGCGCTGCTCTGTTCGAACGTTTCCTTTTATTAACATATCAAATATCAGTAAAGTTACGTGAAGGTCTATAATGAAATGTAGATAGATTTGTATAAAATTTCTAGTTTAAAGTGTAATATAGAGCGAAAACGTGACAGAGCAGGCTGGTTACTCCTAAACTATTCCAACATAAGTTATCCAGAACAATGTATGGGACGTCTATTATTAATATCAAACTGTGCAAGCGAACGTGATCTGAATATAATTCTAAATAAAGACCAAAGTGGCGTGCACACATTTGATTTATAGAACTCGGTCCCTATATACTGAAATTGCATTGTATCTTTCCTAGATGTACAAACGACTGAGTATGACTATAAAAAGAAAATGAGTAAAACATGATAAAATTTAGAAGTAATTTTTAGCGTATTGTCGAGTTAGGGAACTTTTGAGTGCAATAATTTTAGGTGGCCATTTTGAGGGAAAATCAAGTGATATTATCTCATCAATTCTATATCAGATGTGTATCGTATACTCAATTATCATTGTATGAAATTTATATAGAAATATAAATTCTTCCATCACTTCATCTTTACCATCAGAATGACGCCTAAAATTTGAGCTTTCTAATACATTTTATTTAACCTAGCTTGAATTCTACAGCAGTAAGTTATGCTCAGCCGTTTGAACTCTCAACATTTTCTATATTCAGTTAATGATAATAAATCCCTTAGCATTAACACAGCGACACCCTGTCACCCGCCCGAGTTGGCCTCGGGGCAAAACACTAGTAAGCTCCTAAGTTAGATATGACGTCAATATGTTATATACATTTGGAACTATGAACTTTCCATTTATAAATCCTACTTTTCAATTGAAAAGGCGTAACACAAGTAAAATAGAAGCGAAAAGATCAAATTGTTTTTATAACATTGCATGGAAACAATATCATGTAAGAATTGTTAAGAAAATTAAGATGTTTTAATTAAATCTTAGTTAAGCCAAAGAAAACAAAAATGTCTTTTGTTACATTTTTGTTACCGTGTTAATTAAAATCAGAAGCAAGGTCTAAAATAATAAGCAAAATCCAGGGTTCTTATACTTCAATTAGTTTAAGTAAGCTTATAATAAATTTCTGCATGCTCTCTTTATTTAATTAAATGGGTTTGTACACAGCAGTTTCAAAAGTTGTGTTTTACGGACGGCGCATTATTTCTATTTGCTGACTCTACATCACTCCTCAAGGCTCAGAGTATCGTCAGTGGCAGACGTTAGCAGAGCTAAAACATAAACGTCTCTTTATATTTAATTGTTACTAAGGTACTTTAAATTCTTAATCAACCAATCGGTCATTCCATCCATAATCCATGAACTATCGTACTACATCGTAATATAAATCGTAAACCGTATTAAAATCTACAGATAAAGAATCAAATGTAACTCTAAACAATATTCTGGATAACTTATCAAAAACATTTATTCTAGAACTTTTGTAAGGATTATTAGGCGTTTTTACAGAGACCTTAGAACCATTTCCTCAAAATATTTCAATAAAGCAGATGAAGTAACAAATACACACATTATGATAAGTGGGGACATTCATCCAACTCTTTAACTATCTAAATTTATAATGCATTGTTAAAAATAAAGATATCATTAAATTTGGATGCAAATCTAAAGTATACCGATAAATCAAGTAAGTAAAATAGTGCTTGAAGCTAAACTATGCTAAGCCATAGAAAAAATAAATAAACGAAGGAGATATGACTAGATCTTTTTGTTTCATACTAGGATCTACAATTCATATAAGCACTATGCGCATCTCTCCATATCTTTATAATATAAATAGATATATAATCATATGCTTAATAATTTCAAAATCTAATATTTGTTTATTCCTGATTGAATATTGGCAATCACCTTACTAACTAGCACGGGGCGGTGCGCGATGAATGAGGCATAGTAATCGTTACGACACGAGTGCGACACGACACGAGGGTGCGCCGCCGCGGCTCGTGTCGTATGGCACCGCCCGATGGACTACCTATTCGCCTAAATATTCTTTCAATTCACAAATCGTTTACAATTCCTCCAAACTAGAATGTTCCAACTATCAAGGCTACGCGAGCGCTACGACGAAGTAATTTGCGAACGATATAAATATTTTATAAAATTTTAGAAGTTAAATAGTTTACAATCAAATTCGATTTCGTAATACTAAGATGTATTAGATCGATGCAACTAAACTTGCCGTCGCGGATGATATAAAGTGTCCTATTTTGTTATTTATGAAATCAATAATACTGCATTGTTGTACTTGATTTTTTTGCATTTTAAGTTGTATATGTAATAACTATATTAATACGATGCCACGATCTGATTGGCAGATTTTTTTGTTAAGTTTAAACAAGTTTAAACATATAGAACACTGCAACGGCAAGTGTGTGTCGATCTTAACAGTTGTGGCTAAGATGATAAGTGAATGAGGATACATAAGTTAAGAATTTCAAGGATGAAGATTATGATAGTGCCGAGCTAGTAATAAACAAAGAGGCGAAGCTACTTTATTTAAATAGCAAAAGTGATGAGATATGAAAATAGTTACGCTAGAATAGTGATGAGAGAGTATAAAAAGTTCGCGACAGACTACAGTGGACCCGAAAGTGAAGCGGCGCGGGCGCCGCCGCCGGGAGGCCGATGTACGACGAAAAAATCCTTCATCGATCCATCATCCTCTGACTCTTTTCATCGCCTGAAGAGGCTAGCAGACCTCAATTGGTGACCAGCCATGGCTGCAGAAACAGTCAGTGAACGAAGAAAGAAAGGTTTAGAATTGTCGGCAAAATCTGCCTACATGAGAAACATTTAGATACATTTAAATAATTGCAAAGCATACCCTGTATCCTAGAATCACTTTGTGGGCGATTGTTTATACATTCAGAGAGGATATTTAATCTATAGAAACATTTTGCTTCATTGCAATATTATTAGGGATTTTTTTAATTTAATCAGTATAAAGATATACACAAGTATAATATTAGCCGCCCGAACTTCACCGCAATGCGCGTTGAGGTATCGAGCGAGTTACGTCTACATTACCCACGAGGTGATATAATCGTTAATCCATATATACTAAGTATACGTGTTCCGCTTTGGCATCGATTTATTCTGTAACCTAATAGCTTACGGGGCGACACAACTGCAATTATGCGTCCACCGCCGCCCTCCGCTGCCGTCAGCGCTGCTTTCCGCCTTCGACCCAAGCTTGCGTTAGCCCCAAAATTTGAAATCAATATGTTTCTTAAGCGAAAATATGAATAATTTTGATAATGCAATCTCAAAATTAGTATAAAGCCACGTATGCGTATATTTCCTGATCGTACCACACCAAAAATATTCATAATTTCGTCACAGATCATATTTTGAACACTCAAATTTCATCTCCTCCCGTAATAAAGTGCTCTCTGCACATAACAAGAGTCGTACAAACGCATTGGTGTTCTGTAACAAAGTCGCCGGCAGTTTGACCTACGACGACTTTGTCGTTGCGTGTAAAATAGCCCAAATAAAATATTGAATTAAGTGCTTTCTTCCGCAAACGTGACCAAGTCGACTAATTGTTCGAATTATTAACATAAATTAAAAAGGTAAACTTAATAAGAAAATTAAGAAAGATAAATAATTTAAAAAGCTTAACAATATTGCACGAATCTAAATTGCAGGGGAAAGTAAGTAACTAAGTACCTACTTACGCTTTGAACGATAGTGGTACTTTCATATCGTCTCAACGTATGCGGCTTATTAATAAATTAAACGCCTAAATCTAGAATACTATATTAATATAATATAATTATTTGTGTAAATATAAAATTCTATGTCTTGTGGTGAGAGTAATATTTGACTAGAGGCGGGCGGCGGCCAATAGATCGCTACCGCACGCGGTAAGCAGGGAACCTTAACGATTCGCCACACAGAAACTAACATTACAAGTCATTACAATTTCTTTAACTCTGTAGATATTTTATCTATATTTCTTACTTTCTTACGCTAAAACAACACAATTCATTCAGATAGTCATTAGCTTGAAGTGCTCTAGGCATAAAATATAAGCATTGCTGGTCGCCCTTGTGTAGACTTAATAATAATATTATGCTATTCAACATATAACAATGTATGACTAAAAATTATATTTCTGTGTGAGGTCACGTTTCCTTTGAACCGTCAGTTTTAGGAGTGAAATGTAGAAATGTTTTGCCTAATATTCTGCGGATTATATTGTTAAGCGGACGGAGATTTTCAGCTGTGATATTAAAATAGGTAGGGTAGTACTGAAATGAAAATTTAAAATTTGTGCATGTTTTCCTTGAAAAAATTAAAAGCATTCTTGCAACTCGTAAATAATATGCAAAATTCCTATGCGTTTCTACATTTAACTCCGTGTTAGGTGTAGATCAAAGGAGGTTTGGTTATTTTTATAAATAGTGTATTAATAGTATGAAGCCGTGAAAGATGATTTTGGCGCGACAAAAAGAGAACATCAGTTCTCTCTCATTCCACGTCAAAAATATTATGCTCCAAGACACTCTTTATAAAAATAGATTTATTTATGCCAAAAACGTTTACGCCAATTTACGCTCAATATGCTTCTAAGTAAATGGCACATACATTTTTGACCGATGTTTTTAAAGCTGTTGTTTAAATACAACGGCACACCGGGTACAGAACCCGCCCGCGCGCACGCATTATCATCTAAGGTATTTCATTATTATAATTTTATATTGGTACGTTTTGATTATGAATCTATATTTTCTGTAGAAATTACACTAGTATTTGTAATGTGTATCGCTCACTGCCGACTCCCCGGACGTATACCACTGCTTACACCTTAACATGTATAGATTTATGTTTATATAGACACACACACCAAATAAATATATTATGAGGACGCACGCTCTTAGAGAATTGACACCGCATTGCTGCGAGCTACCGCCCGCATACCATATATATTTTTTATCTGTACAATTTCCTAGTATTATATATTGAAGGCATATACTTTTAGTGTAACAGTAGATATTTATAGAGTTTGGCACGCACAAGAATCGTTTCCAATCTAAGGTATTGGACTAAAACAATGAAGACTATCTACAACTCTTCTAGGTATAACCGGTAACGTCTCGACGCGCCATTTCTACTCTAAACAATTCAAATTATTGTCAACATCTGTCATAACTGCCACTTAGGCCATGTTTCCATGTTTGGTACTTTGTATTTTAGTGAATCTTAAAATCTGTAATATTTCATAAGATATTTAGAAAGATCAACAGTGAACCTACTAAAGAGTGAAAGTCCATAGATCAAGGATCAAGGGTTTTATTACAGAATTTAAGATTGTAGAAAGCAAAACAACTGTTTAATTGCACCACATAATTTTGATTACTACTAGTGAGTTGTATGCGGGCAGTGTTATAGAGCGTAACATTTAATATGCTTAGACGGCCTGTACAATCCATTATTTTGATATTATATTTTTATATCACAGCCCATTTTGGAATTTACAACAAACAAAATAATATTTCAAAATGAAGGCCTTAAGTATTCGGTAATGATGAAGTGCACTTGGCTTTGTACACGGCGTTATATGAACATTAACTTTAATGTCAACAATATTGTGTTCATATAAATTTACTAACATGTAGGTAACCCATGGACGCTGAGCTGGCCGTTCGGAGCCAAGCTACTGATAAATTTTAATTGAGAAACCAAACAAAATAAATATTCGATATGCTATGTACATTTTAAGCCACGCAATGCTAGATTGTTTCAAAGAGAGCAATAATAGAAATTATATAACATATTCATATTATAAATAGTTAATAGTCTAATCCTTATGGAACAGAGGTCTGTACGTTTTACGCATCTCTCAAACAATCTGATTACACTTTCAAAAATCAGCTAAATTTAACGTAGCTCATCGAAATGGTCCAGCTCAGCTAATAGCTTACAATCACACACACCAATAAAATTTAACAAAATATAGGACAATATACTCCGATAGTGATATATATCGCAGTTCTTATATTATGTAAGTGTACGGTGGGGAGGCAACAGTATCCGCGAGCTCAGAGTGTGGGCGATACCTTTGTTTAAAATTCATATTCATCAACGTCCCTTGCGTTGCAAAGTAAATATCTCTGTTAACAACGAGATCAATACCCTTGTATTGAAGGTCCAAGTGGAGACACGTCAAGAAACATTCATGAATACGTGAACAAGTCTACGGCTAACGAAATTAACGTAGAACGAATCGCGCCAAGACTATCAGCGCCATCTACTCTAAAAATGAAACAACAAGGTATCCAAAGATTTTCACCCCACCCTGAAATTACAATATGCAATATACAATAATTAAAATACATTCTTCTTACTCTCAACTTACTTAATAAATTCAGTTTGGCTTAGTTCAAGCAAATAACTAGTAATAAATTTATGTTAAAAGTTTTTCAGTTAAACATTAAGTACTTAGAAGTAGAAGTATGATTACGAATGACAAAATTTTTATAACGTGTCATTTAATAATAATAATTTAATGAAAGTTAATAAATTGTATATATAATAATATAATAGAGTAATTTAATGATTAATCGATAATGATAAGAATGAAGCTTTCCTACGCGTTTTTCGATAATTACTTTAACTAATATAGTATACTCGCCGCGAGGGCTTGCATATTTCTTTAGGTAAGTAATTTAGTTAATGATATTTACTATACAATTAATAATTATTAAATTCCTTGGAATTCCGGAAATTTCTCATACAAGCGCACCGCGGGCGAAAGTAATTTCCAGGCAGCCTTCTGAAACGAAAGTTCTATTATGTATTTGTATCGTTAAATTCATTTTAATGACATAGCTAAACGATTATTCAAATAAGTGGAATTTCATGCACGGTACAGATATTATATTCATTTTCAAATTGATGATGATAATTTTACATTTTTTCACTTTATGAAAAGCTTCTGAGCTATGAAAATACTAATGTTTTAAAGGTAAACATTTCCTAAGTGACGTACTCCACTTTGGCGGTAGATTCTTAAGACAATAATTAACTAATATATCGCACCTGGGTGCCTGGAACGCGCGCGGGGACGGTGTTAGGGGTTAATAAGGCCGGTTGGCGTCCTTTGGCCGCTTCAGCTGGACCTTTAGTCGTTTCATGCCAATTTGAAAGCCGTTCATCGCTTGAATGGCCGCTTGGGCGGACGTTGGGTTGTCGAATGAGACAAAGCCTGTAAAGTAGAAAATATAAGTTGCCTAATAATAGTTACCATACGTTTATTTCTTAATTTCACTGATAAATTTTTTTGACGATGATATTGTTATTAAGAATTGTATGGTAAAAGCGTATGTATATGTATATTAATATTTAACGTACCAAAACATTTGCTCTGATTGGTAGCACGATCAATGAACACCTTGCTGCTAATCACGTTGCCGAACGGGAGGAACATCTGCATCAGTTCAGTGTCCCCAAACTCCTGCGGTAAGTGGTAAATGAAGAGGTTGCAGCCCTCGGGCCCCGATATGGAGCATCCTGGGAACACGAGAAAATCTTTAAAGAACTCACAAATCTGCCTTTAGACACCACCATTCGGAATTATATTCAATTTGGATAGGTTAAGTTTTCGATAAATAGTATATTTTTATTGAAACGTGAATACATTGTTAATTGTACTTTCAAAAGTTTTAAGCAAATGAAAAGTTGTTTTCAGATAATTGTTTTTTGGCCTTATTTTTTTCTACGTTATTTTATATATTTTTGTGTAATGGATTTATAAACGTATTCACGTTATGAAACTGCTTTTAGTTAGATTAGCTGATTAAAGAATAGCCTATTGTGAAAAGATTCGGCAGTCTGAAAAAATACATTTATACATA
>DWMY01003227.1:0-10514 GCA_018249775.1 Heliconius hecalesia formosus
CACAAACATATATAAAATATGTTTATATTAGTCATTTATTTGCACATGTTTAATCCTAATCGATCTAGTATTTAGGTAATATATACGATATAGCCTGACTATGTTAGGCTTGAAAAAAACATACACAAAAAGTATTTAAAGATACACGAATTTTATTTATTTTCAATTTAAACAAAAAAAATCTATACATAAAATTATTCGATTCATAAGAAAATAAATAAAATTGTTATTTTCGTTTTTATATATTTTTTTATTAGCACTAATACGTAAACGACAAAAGATAAAAAAATATATGGTTAACGTTTTGAACTGTGGTTGGTAGGTAAGCGCCGAAATAAATGACAATTTGCCAAAGCCGGAGGGCAGATACTGGCGCTACTCCAGCTAGGTATATATGTGGCTATAATTTTGATAAAAAAAGAGATTTCATGGCTTTGAGGCACGTGAATGTAAACGTAACTACTGTTCGTGGGTTCGATTCCCACTCGAAAAAACTAAATATTTAATATTAATTTTTTTTCACTCTGGTATCGAAAAAAGAAAAAGCGTGGCGTTGAGGTCCGCTCAAAGTGCCGGATGTGTCCTAATAGGAAGGGACGGTGTCTTCACACTAGGTTCCCAAGTTCCCTCTGCCTACCCTGCTATGTCAAAAATAAATGTATAAATTTACAACGGTATAAATTTATAGTATTGTAGTTGTTAATGCCCACATGTTAAGTTCTATTTATTTAATAAATAGGTATTATAGAGTCAAACAATCAATTGTACGAGTAGGTAAATACGACGACGTTTCAAAGCAATAAGTAATTTCCTGTCATGTATTCAATTTCCGGCTCTTATTATTTTAGAGTAAATCGAGTTTTAATAAGCAATGATATTTGATATTGATTTATCCCATCAAAAACGTGAAATGAGAGCCAAGTTAAATGTTAAGCAATGCGTCTTTCTCGTGTTCACCGACAATAGAATGGGAGATCTATATTATATTTAAAAAGTCCCTTTCATCTATGCATTTATAAAAGTTTATCGGTTTCCACAGATGTTTTAGGTTATTTACATGTTTTGTGTGGCTTAAAAAAAAGTTGCGCAATGTCAGACTATACTATTTCATTTTGGTTAGAATATTTGTTTTTTTTAAAATTGTAAATTAATTCTATATTGTGAATCTAGGTTCCCAGGTTCCCTCAGCCTATCTTACTATGTAAGAGTTACAGCGTAAAGGTGATATATAATTGAAAACGAATGTTTTGCGAATGTCCTATTTTTAACCGATTTCTGTAAGAAAAGGAGGTTATCAATTCGACTGTATTTTTTTAACAACCATCGTCTGCAATCACGCGATGTCGCGTCGTCAAAATTTAAAAAAATAGCAAGCAATTATTTTCAAGATTGTATCTTTTTACATTAATGACAAACAATACTAGATTTCATTTCATATACAGCTTAGTACAAGCGCTTTACGCGCTCCGATAGGCAGGGGCTATATCAGTAACAAGTAACAGCTAGACAGTTGGAAACAACGTACAATAGCAAAAAAAAATACAACTGTTTTCATGTCATATATATATATATATATATATATATATATATATATATATATATGACATGAAAACAGTTGTATTTTTTTTTTCTATTGTACGTTGTATATATATATATATATATATATATATATATATATATATATATATATAACATGAAAACAGTTGTATTTTTTTTTGCTATTGTATGTTGTATATATATATATATATATATATATATATATATATATATATATATATATATATTGTTAGAAATCGGAAGCGGGTAACATTTTTAAAGAAACACGTTAAAAACGCACATCGTCTATATGATTGTAAACTATTTTGAAAGAGATACTATGTAATTGCAATAAGTGATATGTATCACCTACTAACAATACTTCACACTAGTTTCCTTCCAATAGGGGCCGTTACCTACACGCAAGTGCCCCCGATTGACACAATTCCACTGCTTTTATAGTTATTTTCCATCTAAATCTACCCTCTTTTACACGATATATATTCGTTTTTTTGCACCGTAGGCAGAACCTATCGATCTTAGAGTTTAGAACATTTTATAAATACGGGCCTAAGTACTTTTAAGAGCTATAATAATATGTTGTGTAGGTACCTATATCAACATTCCAGGCAAAAAAAAATAAAGAATAACATATTCCAGTTTAATTAAAGTACTTTATATATGTATATAGGTATTCAGTTTCACACTGTATCCCGCACACAGCAGGGTAGGCAGAGGGAACCTAGTGTTAAGACACTCCGTTCTCCACTTTCTGCCGAATTCTGGAGGCATTGCGTGTTGAGTGGCAGAACTCAACGCCGCGCTTAGCCTCGATACAAGAGCGAAGAAATGGAAATATAAATTTAAGTAAATATTTCATCTCCTCGAGTGGGGATCGAACCCACAACCAGTCCATTTTACAGTCGCCCCCCTGCCGCTGCGCAATGACTGGCCTCAATGTATATAGGTATTAATTAATGAAATATGAGGCCAGTCGTGGCGCAGGGGCACAAAGTGTGACTGTTAATGCGACTATAATTGTGGGTTCGATCCCCACTTGAGGAAAAGATTTTTTTTATAGAAATTTATATTTTCATTTCTTCACTCTGGTGTCAAGGAAAACCGCGACGTTGAATTTCGCCTCAACACGTAATTCCTTCATATTTTGGCGGAAAGTGGAGAACGGAGTGCCTTAACACTAGGTTCCCTCTCTGCCTACACTGCTGTGTTATACAGGGCGAAGCTGATAAAAAAATAATTAAAACATTGTATTATATATTTATGTATAGTTAGTGTGTACGTTTTTAAATTAGGCTTATATTGAGTGACAAGGGTCAACCACGCGAGATCTGCAATACGCTTTACTACGTTCTTTTTGCTGGTCATCGTTTTGTTTTGTTCAAGAAATTCCTTTGTTTAAGCTTGTAGTATTTATGTAAGAAAACCATTTAGCGACTGAAATGATGTTCTTACGTAAATATTTAAAACAATTTAACCAAATTCATTAATTATATCCAAGTTTATTAAATAACATAACTTTTTTTTGGTAAGTTTTTTTTCAGTTTCATGTTGAATATAGCAGAGTCGGCAAAGGGAACCTTAACTAAGCTTCACGCTTTATCCCTAGTGGGATAGTCAGAGAGAACGGAGCGCCAAAAGCTACGACGATTGTGGCGTTGGGGACCACCACCCAACACGCTATGTCCGGAACGGCGGGTGGTGGAGAACGGAGGTACAAATAGCAAAGGGAACCTAGTGTTAGGTTATTCCGTTCCATACTTTCCGCTAAATTTTGAAGAATTACGTTTTGAACGGGGGATCTCAATGCCGGGCTTTTGCCAGAGCCAGAGCAAATGTGTTTTTTTTTTATAAATAATAAATCTTTCCCCCAAATGAGAATTGAACCCATAACCGTCGCGTTACACTCCCACCCTTGTGCTCCTGCGCCATGACGCCCTTATTTACATCGTTTTAAAAAAAAATGATAAAGAGAAAACAGTGTCAAATCCCTCCATCCTCAATTTCTCAAATATCATCTACTCTACATTCTAAAAAACAACCTCCACCTTCTTCAAACTAGATTATTATCGATATCTTTAAAAAAATCGATTATATAAATACATATGCGTATGGCCGCTAAACCTATCTATCTAAAGGGAACTTCAGCGGTGGCCGTGTTCACTGTTCCAGGCCAGTGGTTCATCATCACTCGCGTCGAATACCCACTATGCGAGATCGCTCTATAAAACTCTATTTTTCAATCAGTTATCAGATTTATGTCAGCTATGTCTAACGTGTGTGCTATTTTATATATAAAATATAAATTTCTATTTAAATTAAAGTGATGTAATTTTTTTTTGAGTGAAAATTGTTGAGTGTTATTAAATTTGTATCTAGAGCTCAGTTCGTTTTGTGACAAAATTGCACAATATATTGCATTTTTGGCGACATACCAAAATACCTTCACCTTTCGAGTATTGATTATTTTGATGAAATTAATTTATTTTAAAAGATAGAAAGGTCACAACACCTATGAAGTTTAAAAATATTTTTATTATTTATTAAGTAAACCTTTTAATCGTACAAAAAATGGAGTTCTATATAAATTGGATATAATTTCTTATATAACAACGTTGCGATACTGTAATAAATACGCTACATTTGGTACATTCAATTCCAGTGTTAACGCGGGTGTGAAGTGTAATCAACAGTCGTTCAACTGTATAAATTTACTTGTTAAACGAAATTTTCCTTTAAGATTAGATTAATATAGGAATAGACTGAGAAATGGCTGTTATTGTATAAAAATAGAAAATCAGCTTCACGCTGTATCCCGTATTTAGAGGGATCATAGTGTAAATCCTGTTTCCCGATATCCGCTGATTTTTTCTAGGCATTGCGTGTTGATTGGCGAGAACGGAAAAATTAAAATATTAACAAAATGATAATTCATTTTGAAGCCAGTCGTGGCGCAGTGGTACACTCACTCGAGGAGAGGAAATATTAACTTAAATTTATATTTCCATTTCTTCGCTCTGGTGTCGAGGCAAAGCGCAGCGTTGAGTTCTGCCACTCAACACGCAATGCGTCTAAAATTAGCCAGAAAGTAGGGAATGGAGTGTCTTAACACTAGGTTCCCTCTGCCTAGCCTGCTGTGTGCCGGATACAGCGTGAAGCTAATTTAATTTAGTTTTTTTTTTTAATTTTCCCCGAGTGGGGATCGAACCCACGACCGTCACATTGCAAGTCACGCTCTTGTGCCTTTCAAGATATATGGTTCTGTCTGAAAACACTAAAGATGTTTTCAGTTTATGAATCAAAACAATGATTTTATATAAAAAAAAAATTATACCATGTTAACATTTTTTCAAATTAACAATAATAGATTTAGCAACACACATTTCTAAAACCATAGATGCATCATCGAGATCAATGAGTGGTAATTTACATTATGATTTCAGCCTTTGTTCTCACAAAAATACACAAAAAAAATTGTTTACATTTTAGTTTAGCATCATTGTTGTATGAATTGACATACATAGGTTCTATATATAAATTAATAAAAAAAAACAATGAAAAATCTGAATGTCACAATAAAGTTTATTAAGCTTATATCATCAGATTCAGGTTCTCATTTGTTTTATAAATATTTATTCACTCAAAACAATTTTTTTTATTACTACAATGTACTGAATATTAATAATTTCTATTATGTGTTATATTTGTTACTTATAAAGTAGGAGTCCTAACTGGTGTCAGCTTTTCATTTGGCAAAAGTTTAACAACACAATCAGTGCAATAGTCTGTCCCTGCATTGTCTGTCCATCTGGCTCCCAAAAAGCCAGTTTTTTGACATCCAACACACATGGTCTTTGATTGGTATACAGGTGAATTTTCATCTAGTAATCTTTGTTCCTTTGCCGCCTTCAATAGTTCTAGGGAACTTTTAGTAAGACCCTTTGATTCTGATGGACATTCTTGAGTTTCGCTACTGTCGTATGGATCCTCCATTTTAACAGGCACATGTAGCTGTGGGAAAAATGTAGATTTTTTGTAAAATATCGAACGTGACTTATCTTTTCCAACATGTTTTGGTGCTCTTCCTGGTATGGGTAAGCCTGCTTTTGCTAATTTAGCAAAATATTTTTGAACTCTACTCATGACTTGAATAGGGGTGCGTGTTCCCAGAGCATCAGCTATTTTCTTGTAACGCCTCGCTTCCACTGCCTCCTCAGGATATATTTCCAATAATTCTTCCAACCTTTTTTGTTCTTCACATGACCACAACTGATTAAAGGTTTCAGGCTTGTTATCTGTAAATTTTCTGCCTCTCACTTTTGTACTAGATTCTAATTCTCTTATTTCTTTAATGTCAGACTCATTTGTTGTAGTTGTATCAATACCATATTTATTCCAGTCAATAGAAGGCAAATCTGCTATCGACTGTCTTGGTGGAAAATTTATTTTCCCACATTTTAAATCCTCCACAAACTCCAAAGGTTCATCTAATGCTTTTTTTTCTGCTTCCGCTAAGTATTCTATGTCTTTTAATGCTTTCACTTTTTGCGCCTCCAAATTAACTATGTATTTTATTAAATCATAATAATCAGTATTCCCTCTTAGTGCTAAGTGGTCAGTTTCAAAAGCAAATTCACCATCAGTATCAGAATTATCATAATCCAATTCTTCCATTTCTGAAAAAAATAAAAAAAACTTCAAGGAAATCGTAATAATTGTGACAAGTGTTAAAGTGCAAAAATATATTTTTTTGCAATGTAAATAAGACATGACTACACTTAAGTTACCTGGTAGTCCAAAGAAATTAACTGCTCACATTAAAAATAGATTAAATAGTGTACATAACAAGAAATGCAAAGCAGAATTCAGGAGTACTTCGTTGGAAGGTTGGTCGAACCGGTAAGTACAGCCTATTTTTATTCAATACAAACACGACTTAATATTTTAAATGTAAAATGTGGTGTATATTTTCACAATTATATTTATTTCTATATTAGAAAATAGATTTAACTACGCTAGAAAGTAAACACAGCCCATCGGCAGAGACAGTAATGTATTGATTTTTCAAAACGTCAGTTACAACTTACAACTGTCACACTCAACAATATTTACTGCTCACACTATTATATATTTTGCTCTCAAAATTTTATTTCTTTATTAGTAAAAATATAAAGCATTTTAATACAAATACATTTTATATAATGAAATATTATTAATTATTAAAAATAATATTTTTCTAACAAACGAAGCGGAAATGGCTGCCACCTAGCGGTTAACTTACGAACTACTGATTGTACAATTATAGATGTCGCTTCATAAACAGGAATTTGATAGCGTGTGTAGAAGCTTTACGTATCCAGCAGATGTCACCATATTATAAATTTAAGAATAAAATTTCTCACTCACCTCGCAATGCCTCCATATTACGGTGGAAAGTGGGGAGCGGGGTATCTTAACATTGGACTCTCTCTGCCTACCCTTCTACATAACAATAAATGCTACATATAGTGTACCGCTGAAAAAAAAGTAAAAATTTGAATATATATTGAGGCCGTCATAGCGCAGATGCACACGGTTGTGACTGTAATCGCGATAGTTTCGGGTTCGTCTCCCACTCGGAGAATGAATTAATTATTAATATTTTCATTTCTTCGCTCTGGTACCAAGCCCAAGCGCAGCATTCAGATCCGCTTCTAAGCACATCATGGAGTACGGATTGTTTTCGCACTAGGTTCCCATTGACTGATACCGACTATACAGCGTGAAGCTGAAAAAAATCCATAAATAATATTATTATTTATTCTGTTGCCAACTTGCCAATAGCAAAATTATTACGCTTACAAAAAATAACAACATTCATGAATGAATTTAACATTTTTTTTTACTTATACTTGTATTCATTACTATCGTATGAATAATAATTTAATTATCTCCAATTTACTCTAATATAGACTAGATAAATGCATAAATTGGACATATAGGTAAACCCTTAGACCCATTCTATCTTTTTAGAAAACGTATAAAAATTTTGAACGTAGCGTTTCCAAGAGGCTCGTTAAAAATCGTCGAGGTTAAAATTTTTATACCTTTTCTAAATATTTTTTTTCTTTCCTAAGTGTGGAATATCACTTTAAAAATGATAAAAACATTCTATCTATTAGTGAAAAATGCGTAGTTTGATAAATTGTAGCGTACATGGATCATCGGTGGGTCTCTTTTAATTTATTTATTTAAATATGAATTTTAAAGAGCATTTTATTTGCTTTTATTTCTAAAACAAATCTTTTAATTTATACTTTATTAGTCAATATTACATTTACTAGATAGCGGTAGTACCGCCATCTAGTAAATGTACCGTACATTTACTAGATGAGTACCGTAAGTTCTCATACACATTTATTATATTTGAAATTTTGTACAAACTCTTGAAACTTTAAATAAGCAAATAAAACTTCCTGAATAAAATAAAACTTAGTAACAAAATATCTGAAATAGATTTTACATATTTTAGGTATTTCGTTTCTTTTTCTATTGGAATACTAAATAATGAAAAAAATCTACCTTTTTTAATAGTTTCCATAAATACAAAAAAATATATCAGGATCAACAAAATAGCATTGAGTTCCGCCACTCAATACACAATTGAAAAAAAAATTGAAGAACGGTGTGTCTTCACACTAGGTTCCCTCTGCTTACTTCCCCAGTGTGTGCGGGATACAGCGTGAAACTGATTTTTATCAACAAGATAACATTCATTAAATTTCAGTTCTATTTTCGCTGCATCTTGTTAGACCGAGTCAGAATAAACAAAAGGCGGAGTAAACTTGGACAGAGGCCAACATCTAAAGCCTTGTTACATAAAAGTTCAAACGAATGTCCGGAACAAAAGTTTCTTAAGTTTGGGAAAATCAAAATGCCGATCAACCAAAACGTACAATTTAATAAAACTTTTTTAATGATTTTTTACTTTTTTAATGATTTGGACTAATGTTTATCAATGATTTTTTTCAAGATCTATTTTAGATGTATCAGCCGAATTCTGGAGGCATTGCGTGTTGAGTGGCAGAATTCAACGCCGCGCTTTGCCTCGACAACAGAGCGAATAAAGGGAAATATATATTTAAGTAAATATTTCATATTCTCGAGTGCGGATCGAACCCACATCCAGTCGGTATTACAGTCACACTTTGTGCCCCTGCGCCACGACTGGCCTCTATTTAGAACTAGCTTAAAACATATATTTTAATTAGATTAATAATATCTCACCGCTGTTAGTAAGTCATAATATCTGGAAAGAGCCATAACAATTTCATCTTTAAAATAATAACGATGATGTTAGAGGTCGTCGTGGCGCAGAGACACAAGCACGCGACAAAAGCTAAATAATTATTAATTAAAAAAAATACAAGAAAAAGTTAGAAAGTCTGTTGAACTTTAGATATTAGCTAAACTAAACAGCACAAATAATCAGCATTTCCATGCTTTCTTTGGAAATATGGAATTGGATATTAATTTGGAAATATCGTGGAGTAGAATAACCATCAGCAACTTCATAGCACAAAAGGAAAAATCAGTTAAATTATATGAAATTAGAAATTAAAGTTAATAAATAATGATTTTCATTACATCGACTGGTGGAAAAAGTGACGATTTAGGTAAGATTTGTGGTACTAAATGCAAAATAAGAATAGTTCTGAATAGAAAGTTCATAATTTCCCAAAAACCAAACCAAAATCGGGGCCACCAGCTAGTTTGTAAAACTGATCTAATAATCTTTATATATAATCTATATATAAAAGGACATGTACCTGACTGACTGAGGTAAGACGCACGCACAGCCGTAACCGCTGTGCGTAGGAACGTGAAATTTTGACAGATGTTTAGTTTCATAATCCACTAAGAAGGGATTTTAGCCCTAAAGGGATGAAATAGGGGTTGTATGGATTTTGTTTTAAATCGGCACCGATTTTTATAAAATTTGAAATTCGGACTCTTAAAAACATTTCATTGAACACGTGTTTCATGGTTTTTCAGAATTCACTCCCTAAGGGTGCAAATAAGGGGTTGAAAGTTTATATGGAAAAATCTTTAAATGGCCACCGATTTTTATAAAAAAATAAATTCAAACTGTTAAAAATATTTTATTGAACACGTGTTTCGTGGTTTTTTTAGAATTCACCCCTAAGGGTGCAAATATGCGGGCGAAGTTGCGCGCGCCCACTAGTATACCCTATTTTCACGATTACTTGTCAATTCTTTGCCATCACTTTGTCACGCTTGCCATTTCTAATTCGCCACCTAGAGACCGTGGGCAGAAATAAATTGTGAGTGATTAATCTTCACTATAGTGATTCTACAATATGTACCTATCGTTTTACAGGTAAAAAGAGATTTTTTTTCCTGAAACAATAAATCGTTTGAAGGTCGAGCTAGGTTTTACTTTATGCATGAAAACTATACTTCCTTAATAAAAAAGGGCATAAATTAGTATTTTTATTATTATTAAAGAAAAATTATGTAGAGGGCAGTCATTTCGTTGAACGACAGGTTGTGGGCTCCAAATTATTTAATATTTTCATTTCTCCGCTCTGGTATCGAGGTAAAACGCGGCGTTGAGTTCCGTCACTCAACACGCTATGCCTTCAAAATTCGGAAGGTGCAAAGTGGAGAACGAAAGTGTCTTAATGAAATGGAGTGTCTAAGATTAGATTCCCAGTTTTCTTGTGTCTTCTCTGCTATGCTAAATGATATAGCGTGCAGCTAAAAAAATTGATGTATGATTTAAGATCCTCCGATTTTCGTTATTTAGTTAAGGATAGGATAATTATAGGTAAAATATGAATCAATAAAAAATAATATAAACAATATTTAAATATTAATATATATAGCGAAATAACACCAGCGTTATTAGATAATATTCGCTTTATATGATTCTTCTTATTGAACTTTATCATATATTA
>DWMY01003228.1:0-10512 GCA_018249775.1 Heliconius hecalesia formosus
TTTACAGGTGGGGTGGGGTAGCTCTTAGAGTAACCTTTTTTCATCATGTAGAAATTCCCGTGCTCTTTTATTCTTAAGTCAAGCGGTAGTAATCCAGAGAGTGCTAGTGCAGATGTTAAAGATACCGTCCTGTATGCTTTGCAAATTTTTTGAGCGAAGCCTCGCTGGAGCGTATTTAGACGGTCTCGGATCATCTGCATGTCAGTTGAATGAAACCAGGCGCTTGCTGCATATGTCATTATGGGTTCCACGACTGCAACGTAGATGGTTCTAGTCACCTCAGGATTTAGACCTCACGTGACCCCTCGCTGCACGTGCTAGTTGTTTATAAATATTGGTTGTCTTCTTACATTGTGCAATCACGTGCGATTTGAAGGTGAGTTTGCGATCGATCACTAGACCAAGGAGTTTGATCTCTTCGACCAAGTTTATAGTGGCCCCCGACATAAATAAATTAGGAAGGTCGTATTTAGTCTTCTTCGTTAGCTGCATTGCATTAGTCTTATGCGCTGCGAAGTTTAACTTATTACGATCCCCCCATTCAAAAATTGTCGCTAGAGTGGTTTTAACTATCTGCTCCAGTACTTGTGTAGAGTGACCGCGAATACTAATGCCACATCATCAGCAAAAGCCTGGCAGTATACTCCGTCGCTATAAAGCCTTTGTAATAAAGAGTCCAGGATAACATTCCAAAAGATTGGTCCACCGATTGAACCTTGAACACATCCTTTTGTTGTTCTCTTCTCATAAGTTTCTCCGGCATAATTAACCACAACTTTTCTATTACCAAGGTATGAGGAGACTGTGGAGTACAAGTTACGAGGGCATCCCTTTTCTATGAGAGCTGCCTTTAGGGCTGGCCACCATGCATTATCAAAAGCGCCTTCTATGTCTAGCGAGACTAACACTACAATTTTTTTATTATCTACTTGTCGGCGAATATGTCCCACTATATCATACAGAGCGTTTTCTGTACTGCGTTGGGGTATGAAACCATATTGATTTGCATTCAAAGTTGGGAGTATGTGCCATTGTACACGTACGATAAGGAGTTACTCGACAAATTTTCCAAGCACAGAAAGTAGACCAATGGGTCTAAGTGACTTAGGGTGACTATAATCTTCTTTCCCCGGCTTCCTCAAGATTATAATATAAGCGACCTTCCATTCCATTGGGAAATATGTCAACGCCAGGCATTTGTTTGCTGGCTCTAAAAATACTTCTTTTTTACATAATATTGCTGAGACGCATATATCCGCCGTCAGTCCGTCAGGGCCAGGGGCTTTTTTCAGATTCTGGCTGTAAAGTACTTTATCCAGCTCAGTTGTAGTAAACGGCGGATCATCTTCGGCGAGGACTTGTGTTACGTCGTTATTTGTGCATTCTCGAATTTGTACATGGTCTGAATTGTCGAGCGACTCTTATGGTGATAAGGTGTTACCTCCTACATCCTTTAGTAAAAGATCTTCCTTTCTCTTACTGGTATTCCTTATTACTCTATAAATTTCGTCTTACATACTTTCTTTGTCCTGAGTCGTGCAGAAATCTTTCCAACCTTGTGTACCCCTTTTTTCTACTTCATTCGAGTACATTTGTTTGGCTATCAGATATTCATGTATTGCAAATCCCCTCCTTGAAGGAGCAGCATTCCTAATACGCCTTTTCTTCCTCAACGAATCGTTCTTAAGCTCATCTAGCTCAGATGACCTAGTTGGATGTTATTAGATTTCTGTTTACTTTTCAATCATTTATTTTGCCTAGCGACGATGAGCTGCACGCTGTAACATCCTTGAACATATCCTGCCGTTTTTGGATGTTTACCAACCCGCATTTCCCAAAATTTCAAAGAACTATCTGGAAGATAAACGATCTATTACATTTATAGGATATAATTGGGAGATGAGTCGGTACTGCTGTTAAAAAAAAAGCTTTCATTTAACCGCTCTAAAATGAAGAAAATATTTGTTTCTTTTAAATTTTAACCATTAATTTATAACCTCATTATGCATAATTTATATGATCATAAAAGCTTGTCGTGCGATTTACTTATGTAAATAAACTAGTACTCATTTAATTATGTAGAACCTGCTAAATTTTAATTTAAAAAAATGCAATTGAACAAAATATTGATCATCGCGACAAGCTTTTATGATCATATAAATTGTAGAATTGAATTTAATTGTAGAGGGGTTAAATGAAAGCATTTTTTTAAAAAGTTTTTTTGCATTTCAATTATATCTTTTTCAACAAACATAGCTTTCGCGCCACAGAATAAAAAGCAAGCAAGTATTTAAGAAGGCTTATTCAGTGAATTGCGTGAACTTCCGAGTATTTGTCTCAACAAGGTATAAATAAGAGACTGCTTCTTCAATCAAGGGTGCATTGCAAAGTAACATAATGTACTACGTCCATATTATTAAAATATGCAAATATGTCGGAAAATACATATCCACTCATTTTTATGCTAAAACATAAGTTTGAGTCAACATTTTTTTCAATAAGAGGACGATGTTAAATATGCGCTTAGTTATTTTAGCTCGTATTTAATTAGTTAAAATTACTAAAGACCTAGGGTCGAACCAGCAGCCTCGTGATAGCCCTAATGTCGCTCTATTATAAATATGCGGTAAAATATGCACCGACGTCTAAATAGGGCAGTGGTTTAAAATGCAATTGCAAATTGCAAAAACTTTAGCTTTTCTTTATAATTCTGTAGGAGATATTTTAATACTTATTTATATCATTCCATTTCTGAAACAGCTTTTTTTCTGTATTAATTTTGTCTCTGTCCAACAATATTTAAAGGTTGAAGAAAAAGAATATAATTTAAGATCATTTGAATTTCGTGAAGGATACAGTGGATTTAAGATCATTTGAATTTCGTGCAGGATACGTATAGACTGAGATTCCAGTGCCCCCAGGCCTACGTCATTTTAGCAAAGCTGAAATTTTGAGATTTATTAGTCGAATATGTAGTTAGACGGTATGCATACTTACGAACTTATAGGAGAGGTGCTACGATTGTGTATTGTTGTTGTATTAAATAATAAAATTGAAAATCGCAACTTTTGAGTTTTCGCTGGCTCTTCTCATCAGAACTTGCCTTTCGAACGAGTGATAGGTTTTTTCGATTCCAAAACAGCTTACAAAATGTATTTTAAAAAATCTATTTTTGAATTTGATTAAAGGAAGGATTTAGGAAAGGAAGATTTTAGGTCAGAAAAAAATGGATTAAAATAAGTATTTATATGTTACTTGTAATAAAATAACACTTTTTTTGTCACTAGCGGCCTTAACTCGATCTCAAGTAAATCGTCCGTTTTTACTTATGAAACATTGAAAACTAATTAATTAGCCAATTCAACAAAACAGTTATATAAAATAACTCTTTCAGCGAGTGAAAGTAGTTTTAAATTAATATAACCCTATATTTATAAGCAGATTGTAATAAAACAAACACTAAATGTTAACGGAAGCTTGCTAGAATTTAATAGTGAAAACATTCATTTGAATTGGTTTAGCCGTTTCTTAGATTAGCGTGAACAAGCTTTTAGAACGTTGAACAAGGGTTATAGGAAAACATGCAGCATTATAGTATATTTTATAATAAACTTATGAACTAATTAACAACATAGCCAATAAAGTTGTCAACTTATGTTTTTTTTAAAAGGTGAAGAAGTTTATTGAACCCATCATGAAATAGGTCAATGTTAAAATACTCAAAATTATAATAAGTTCTTTGATTTTGACGATTATTACATATTTTAAATGAAACTATTTTAACGGATTAATCGCGTATATTTGAGATTATACATTTTTGGACACCCTACGTTTCGAACACTTTGCAGTAGTCACGGGTACACTGAGGTAGCATTCGTCTGTCAGTTGACATAATTATTATATCAAACTACCGCCAACGATTTCTTAATTGCCTCGCGTACTGCCCTGGATTCCTGCAGAATAAGCTGATAGTATCTTGAGACCAGTGAAAAGTAATATTTCTTTACAGAGTGCAGGTGTATACAACTGTGAGTTTAGATACGCTACGCGAGGAAACAAAACGTGATAAGGTCCTCAGAAAAGTTATATATTACATTTTAAACGGTTGGCCACAAAGATTAAGTGAACTAAAAACCTATAATTTATGTAAATCACAGTTGTCATATGTAAATGGATGTATCATGGGGGCTCACAAAGTAGCGTTACCTCAAAGTTTGCATGAGATTATTTTAAAAGAATTGCATTATTCGCATTTTGGGATAGTTAAGACGAAAGCCGAAGCTCGGTCAAGATTCTGGTTACCAGGAATAGATCAGGCTATAGGAAGGATGATAGGATGCTCCGAAATTTGTCTCCAGTCTCCCCTCCACAGAATCTGCCCGTACGTTGGGAATTTCCACCTTTCCCTTCTTATAGGTTACACATAGACTTCCTAGGATCAATTAACGGATATGTCTACTTAATTACCGTAGATGCGCACATTAGGTGGATTGAGTGTATTGTATGTTAAGTAATACTTCATCGGCGGTGATAATTACTGTGATTTTATATCAAGATTTGGGGTTCCTCATACAATAGTAAGTGATAATGGCACAGCTTTTTGTTCACAAGTTTTTAATTATTTTTGTATTTCTTATGGTATATCTAACACCGCCGGTATACCACGCGTCCAGCAACGGTCAAGCAGAGAGTTTCGTAAAGGTATGTAGGAAACTATTATTTACATTTATAGTTTATTTAATATGTGCCATTTATATATTTCAATATTGTAATTTATTTATTTATCATTTATATATATACATAAAATCATACATACATTTAATAGGATTTATATATATTTTATAGTAAGTATTCGTATTTAGTATATTTATATGAAAGCGCTCGCTGCCGTCGACCGAACCGCTAAGGACTTGTCATTTTGACATCTACCTCCTTGTCGACGGCAGATAATAATTGAAACAGTCGAGGCTTGCCACTCGATGCGCTTTCCATACGTTCCATTGCTTTCTTTATTATTTTCTTCCAAATCAGTAATCATGTTTGTGGTTTTTAACTTTTGTATAACTGTGTCGTGATTTAATATTTGTCTTCAAACTATATATACTTTGAAGTGGTGTTGAATATACTCAGTGTAAACCGTGAGTAGACTTTTTATTCATCTCCATCAACACTACATTGGTGACCCCGACCTGCACGTCATGGAAAAAACCATAATATTGTATTTCTATATTACGAAAATACCAAGGAGGATCGTGTTTAGGCATGTAGGCTAATGTATTTTGTGGGCTTGTCTATCTAATCAAATAATTGTCAATAAAACTGCATTTACATTTTGTACTCGACAGCTTTTTTGGACTTAAGATCAATTAAAATCCCGTGGCTCTATTAAAACAATCGCCAAAGGACATATTTTGGGAAATCACAATCTGGTGAAAATGATATTCTTATACTAAAAAAAAAGTTCCCCGTAACTGGAGACAGGATCTCAATTTCGTAAACAATCTAATAGGTGCGCAATCGAGTAGAGTAAGTTTGTAAGACAGAAACATAATAAAATCTTTAATACAGCAAGATGAGACGATAATTATAAAATAAAAGCATTACACAAAACGAGTAACTAATCATATCAGAATTTTGTATCCCTTCCGCTTTTCAAAATTGTGCACTTTAATTCAGGATTCATCTCTTGCACTGTTACTTTTTTGGATGAATAAAAACTCTATAATCTCTTTCATTTTAAAACAATCGCCTTCTTTCACTAGAGAGGGCCTCGCAAAATGTATTTTGCACATATAAATATTAGATCTTGTCCCGCCACTTTGGAAACGATTAAATTATTTACAATTTTATACAAGTACATCTGATTTTTATGTTCTCTTCATTTTGAGAGGGTGAGAAGATAAATTAAAATAGATATTAGATTTTCTAAAAATATTTTTGGGTACATCAGCATAATAATATACTTGAAATTAAAAAAAAATTGTTAATGTCATTAATAAAAATATTAAATAACAAATATATAGCTCTAGATATATTTAGAAAAAATATTTTTCAGAAGCCAACTGTGAGATGGAAAAAGATATTAAAGTATGACCCAATACAATGTGCCCGGTATCTCTATTGTGATGTAGGAGCACGCCTGGCAGACAATGAGCTGAGACGAGGCTTGATCTACATGCTTACGTAAGTATTTTAATATACGAAGCTCCAAAAGCCTCCAAAATGACATTCGCTCTTAGCACCGTTGGTTTATATTTATTTTACTGCTGTTAATGCATTTTCAAGAGTAGTTGTGAAATTTTTGCTTAGATACATAGAATTATATAATTTCTATCACTAATAGCAAAATTTTCTTGTATTTTATGTATATGTTGATAATTCCTATTCATCTATCTATCTATAATCATTGCTAGTTATGCACTTTTGCCATCTTATATGTAGTTCTTTGATCCCTTTACTAAAAAAACTGTTCGGTTGGGAACCAATAAAATCTTTAAAGATTTGACTGCCCCATTGGGGTAGATTTTTTTCCTTTGCAAGAAGTTATCTAAATTTCGAAAAAAAATTTAATCTTTTTAGGCCTTGGGAATATGGTGGATGTAGACATTCCAATTGAAGCTTTTCTAATTTGGTAGTCGTCTGTCATGCAGTGTATGGTCTAACGTTGTCGTGAAGTGATGTAGAGCGAATGACCAGCCTTGGTTGTTTAACAGCAAGCTTTTCCATCATAGTATGCCGATAATAGCTGATTTGCTGTATTCGTCTGGCCAGATTTGAGAAAACTGTAATGAAAGACACCGTCCACTATACGCTTACAAGTATTTTTTTTGGGTCAATTTTCGCTTGGGGCAGGATTCGGCTGGCTTTTCAGGGTCTATTTAGGGTCATTATATAAGCGCTTCAGATTATCGTACAGAATCCATCCATTTTTTATTGTTTAGTTCAGCACTACAGACAATGGTTTCGTACCCTTTTTTATTTTATTATTATATCTTATTTCCTTATCATATATATTAACTACATTATTGTATTTATACATACAATTAATACTAATTATGAGAATATATTATTTTTAACTTTATATTATTTTATAAAATTTCACATAGATTTCACTAAAGTGTTAATCGACTTTTTATATAATTTTATATTTAACATTTTTACACATTACAATATATACTTAATTACACAATTATAAGTACATACTAAACCATTATAATAATTGATTTAGATGTGAGGAATTTTGCATCAGGATAAGGGCATGATCACTATGGTGGAAGAGGTGACCGCTGCGTTCCTATCTTTCAAAGCCATCTTTGATTTATGTTCCACGATGCGTTTTGTCGTTGCCACATTTTGACTGCGTCATCTTTGCCTTCGATATAGTACGTGCAGCTGGCGGTGTGCCGAGAAATTTCTTCGATGACGTGCGAAACGCTATCATGTAGCGGCAGTCTAATAGATTTGCTGTTGCTGGTCATACTCTGAGCCTCGTGAATTGTCAACACCTTCGAACTGTTTTTTCTCCCTATCCCTGGCCGATCAGTGATTCTTTCTCCTCCTGGGTAAATGACAGTGTGTATTTTAGACGTCTCGGCACTGGTGTCATTTTCATGTCCTTCATAGAACGTGGACCGTACTGCCCTCTTAGACGAGTATATACCAGGATATATCTTTTACAGGGCGTAGGCGATGTCCAAGGGGCTTCTGTGAGTACACACTAAGCTTTGATTGATGAAGACTTGTCTACGGTAAATCATTTCAAAGAGGCTCTCTCGGTCTATATAGGGTAGCTGATTTACATCTTCAATTAAAAGAATTTCCTTGGCTCCGGAGAGTCAGCCTCGATGCCATTGCTTCGATTTTAAAACCCTTCATAATTCTGCAGGTTAAGTAATGTAACGCATTCGTTAATTCGTGAGGTGGGTACCCACCTTTCAAGCTTTCTAATCTTCCCAGTTTGCTTCAAGTGGACTAAAACAGGTTTTTTACGAACACTGCAGCCTGCAGCTTGCTCGGACTTGGTTTGCTATGAATTAATTATTTTTCGGCGTGTGGGGAACAGAATGTTTTAACACTAGGTACTGATTACCTACTCTGCTATATGTAGGTTTTGGTCTTATGCTTAACTTAATAAAAAATACTTAATACCATTTGAAGAAAAATGAACGTTCTTATATATGTTAAGCTATCAAAATTAATTTTGCATTAATTTGGCACTTGCACTCGAATGTAATACGATCCTATTAAATCCAAGTGCGAGTGCGGAATTAATCATTTACTAGCCGTCTGTGATATCTCAGATACAAAGCATGGACTTTGGGTGTAAATTGCACGTTTATTATAATTCAACATTTTATAAATGTAAATAAATTACTTGAAGATGTAAAAATATAAGATTTTTAATTTTCGACTTTTATTAGACAAAGAGGTACTTTTAAATTTTTTAAACAATAATAATTGGTAAGCCACTAACTAGGTTTATGTTTGAAAACCACCGCATCTGTCGCTTTGGCGATTTATACGTGCAGGTTAGGTAAGGCTTTGTATGGACGTTCGGTTGCGACGAGTACAGAGGCTTATAATTATTAGGTTGATACAGGAGTAGAGTAAGACCATCTCCGGTGAGGTGGCGTGTGTGCAAGGAGGAATCCTGCTTCGGTCTATTACCGACACCGAGGCCTGGGGTCCGGGGACCCCAAGTAAGGTTAGCAGGCTGGCTTCAATGCTTTTCAATGGACTCTTGTTCCACAATATGACTCTTAGACCAAATTATCCATTGGCTGAGGCTCCTGAGTAAGGAGCCGGAAAAAAAATAAACATACGTATAACCGATGGTAAGTGATCGCTTTAGCACATGACCCCGTGAGTAATACCAGAGGAACTATAAATGCGTTATCGGCCTCTAAGGTGGAGATAAACGCGCTTTTTGAAAGTAACCATGTTATATCGACACCTAAACACTGTCGTAGGTAGGTCATTCCACAGTTATGTGGCGTGTCAAAGGAAGATAATATAAAGACTCACAGTAGTGGAATGCCACGTGACATGAAATGGATGAGGAGAGATGGTGATGAGGATAATTAAAATTCTATGATCCCAGTTGTAGGAAATTTAAACTGCGCTATATTTTTGATTACATTGCCTTGAAAGAGCAACGTAATCTAAAATTTATTTGTTTAAAGAAATACCAACTCTTGAATTGTTTAAGTTACATTTTGATGATTCAGGTGTAACTAATTAGTAGGTACACTAGATAACGGCGGCGTATCTTAGTCTTGTTAAGTAATTGAAGTATCTGAGCCGTCTCAAGTACGGTCCGAAATCCCATATTAATTGTAGTATGAGATAGCAAGGACAGCTTTATAATGAACGAGGGTCAAATTTAATATACAAGATGGGTAATGTCCTCTATATATGTACATATTTCATTTGTGTTTTCTGAATTCAATGAAGTTCAACGATATTTCAAGCCTTTAAGTGACTTTATTGTTCGTAAATAATTCTTCTGTCATCTGTAAAAGATGTTATATTTTACTATAAGAAATTTTATTTGATAAAACAACACATTTGTATAAAAATATCCCTTGTAGCGTTGAAAATAATGGATTTTTTTGAATAATTTAGAAACATATAGACGATATGTGTTTCTTTATATTAATCTCGCTCTGATGTCGAGGCAAAGCGCGCCGTTGATTTCCACTATTCAACACACAATGCCTTCAGAATTTGGCGGAAAGTGGGGAATGGAGTGTCTTAGCACTGGATTCCCTCTAGGCAGAGCCTACTCCGCTGTGTGCGATATGGCGTGAAGCTGATTAGATTTTTTTTACTTCACTAAAACTATGCAAATTGCCTTTGGATCATGACGATATATACTCAGTTTAATTTATATTCCGGAACAGTTGCCGCTAAAACCATTTGAACAATAAATTAAGCGTTGGTAGTAAACAAGGCGCGAGAAAGTTTCAGTTGTAGTTCATGTGGTATGAGATTTTGGATCGGCCAAAGTGTAGGCTTGGTAATAATTATAATTGAGTCCTTGGTGTAAATCTACCTGGTTTACAATTTAGTCCATTCATTGTTTACTTAAGTTATTTCGCACTATATACAATGCAAGTAGAGGAAAACATCCAATTATTGGGACTTTAAGCGACACGTGTAAAATAAATATTGTGTAAAAGGTGAAATATCACGTTGGAATTTAATTTTTTTTTTCACAAAATGCTTTATTGTGACTTGTTTATAAAAGATAGATAGATATAAGGTGCTGCTGACTTTATTTTAGAACTAATGAAATTGAATGTGTTTGTAGTACAATGTACTTACATATATTGAACCATTTTTGCAGCAATTCGATGATGTTAATTATCATTGTTATTTCGTTATTTAAAGCTACTTAAGAATTAAATTCTGATGTTATATAGCCTATAGAACTTATGGGAAATGCAGCTTTCATACAAAATAAGTAGTTCCAGAGATTTTTAAACATTTTTAAAGTGTTATTCCACATTT
>DWMY01003229.1:0-10511 GCA_018249775.1 Heliconius hecalesia formosus
CTTAAATATAATGATTCCCCGAGTGGGGATCAAACCGCATTCGTCGCGTTCACAGTCAATTGCTATATCACTACGCCACAATGGCCTCAAGAATATCAATTTAAAATATAAATAACCCTTAGCTTCAGTCAGGCCCTACTGCTACTTACATTAGTTTTAGTTCCTGTCTAACATATAAATAAATCCTACAAAAATGTTATTATACACAAACAATGAAAGATGAAACATTCGTAAATTATATATTTACTCTGTTGAAACCTAATTAATTGCTGATAGGTATTTAAATTACACTAGTTTCACTAAATTCTTAGAATGCTTGTGTGCAATTTCGTCATAATTTATAATTGCTTATTTCTTACTTAGGTATGTAGGTATAAGGAAAATAAAACGGTTTTTATTGAAGTAATTGATAGTAAATAGGAACTATTTACCAATAATTTGGGGTAAAAGAGTAAATGTACCTTATTAATCCCCTTGCTCTACCAGTTGCTCTTTTTAATTATTAAAATAATATTTTTTTAGCTTCACACTAAAGTGTGAACTCTAAAGATAAGTTCAGTGTGATCCCGGATATAGCAGGAAGGCAGAGGGAACCTAGTGTGAAGATACTCCGTACCCTAATTTCAATTGATTTCTAGAGGGATGCTTAAGGCATGAGTGGTGGAACTCAACGCCGCGCTTTGGCTTGGTCAGAGGGAAGAAATGACAACTTTTATAAATAGCATATACAAAAACACAGCAATGCAAACAAATAGCAATGCAATAGCAATACAAAAGTATACAGCGTTATCAAATCAACGCGAAGTTTTTGCATTTTTAAATGAAGCTTAGATCTAAAATCTAGTTTTATTATTAGCAATACATATTTAAATTCACAAGAAGCTAATATAAATGTAAATGTCACTATATTTGGTTTCACAGAACTTTTACTGGTAATAAATTCAGAAATTATTAGGTCAGTCTGATGTAAGATCAAACAATTGCGCTATAAAAACCCCCCAAAAGCAGGTTTTGGGGCGAAAAATAAATAGTATTCTTGTATAACCTGAAAACGGGGCAGTGAACTCGCTGAGGAAAACAAGCGACATTTCAGCATTCGTGTTACCAACTTGTGTAATATTTAGAACGAATCGTTTAACGTCATACGAAACCTAATGTACTATTTCTTATATAGATTATAAAAATAATTAAATCTTTCCTAGTATTTCTTTTATTTTTTTTAAATCTTCACCCCTGTATCCCACACATAGTACGGTAGCCAGAGGGAACTTGGGAACTTATTGTAGCTCAAACACTCTATTAAGACACTTCCGGTTCCCATTTTCCGTTTTTAGTGGCGAAACTCAACGCCACGCTTACCCTCATTAACAGAATGAAGAGATTAAAATATTTAATTTTTCATTCGAGTGGGAATCGACCTCATAACCGTCGCGTTTACAAGAACGCGTTTGTGCCCCTGCGCCACGACGGCCTGTAAAGATTCTAATTAAATTTCTAAATATTTCTATTAATATTTTGGAATAAATATAATTATTGTTCTTAATAAGTATAAAATGAGTACGCTACGTGCTTAAAATTGATAATTTACCAATGTTGTCAATGTCATTGATGTCGAACGAACTGTACTTTATATTTTTATTTTTCTAGTGTGTCTCCAACCTTTACCTAGTCAACACAAGTCTCTTTTGGCGAAAAGTCATTAACTTGGCCGGTTTCCAGAAGGTGCGGGTTCGAGCCCTGCTACGTTCAAATTTTTATACGTTTTCACCTTAAAAATGTTTAAAAATATCTATGAGCCTAATCCTCATATGCGTACAGAATCAATACAAATATAGTACTTTTTTCTTCTTCATGATCTTGTAGTTATTATATCTATGTCAAGATTTTTATTTTCTCTTAAAGAACAGTGACAATGAGTTAGTATAAAAGGAAATTGATGTAAGTAATTTGTTTTGAAGAATTTCGGTGTACAATTTATAAAATGAAGAATTTTGCTACTAAATAATTTGTAGTTATTTTTTTTAATTTATTTATGTTAATTATATAAATTTTGCTTCAAGCTATACAATAAAGAGAATATAGAGTTAAAAAGCCACTTTATTTCCCATATACCACAACCACCATTTTAAAAAAACGTCACAAATTCTAAACTTATTAATTATAATATTATTTATCTATTATAAACTAAATAAAACGCTTCGATTTAGATAGAATCTCTTAAAACTGGTTCCCAAATAAAATAAATTAAATCAGGAAAACATTGAAATATATTAAGAGAACGTTTTATTTTGATATTTTGATGGCAAGCCGCGGGAGCTTTAAAAATCATAGCAACGACCTTGATTTGAGTTACGAGAGTATTTTCGCGCATTTATTTACGCACCGGTCGTTACAAGACCGGATTGAAATAAAACTGTTACGATTTTTATATAACTTATGATGTTCTGCAAGAAATATGGGACATGATTATAATATACAGAAAATAAAATATTAGATAATAATAAAATAAAAACTTAGTTTTGTATGACTTAAATTACCAAATAACGATCTTAAGAAATAAAAAAAAATCGGCCTCCAAATAAAACAATCCAAAATAACAAATAATTGAGTAAATTCAATAAATATTTTATATAGAGTCCAGTGCGTATTAATTACAGATCGCCGAAATCAGGTTTGTACGACAGTGGGTCAGTGGAAATGGGTCACCGGGGAATCAACCGGACAGGAATAGTGAGTTGCCATGTCGTCGAGGCGCCGCCGCCGCCGCCGCCGGTCGTATAACGTACTGCGTTTGCATTTCTAGTTGAATGATAGTATCCTGTTGGAATATATTGGATGTCCAAACGATCTTATAAAACAAACTGATGTAACATCAGGAATTAAAGTTTATTTTGAAGGTGTTTTAACATTTAGTATTAGCTTAGTTACTTAAGATTTTTGAATGTAAAATTAGATTTTTTTTATTGTTGTATTAAGTATAAGTATAAAAATATTTTATTAGTACCCATTCATTTTAAGAGTTTTTTTCAACTACGTCCGACTTTTGTCATTTAACCTGAACCTAATTATCATAATGTTTAAAATATACACAATTGTTTGTTAGTTAAGTCTTCATAAAAAAAAAATGTTCTTTAAACAATTCTTTAACGTTCAACGATCTTTCTTCTATTACATATAAACATTTTATCATACGATATGCATTTAAATGATTACATTAGAAAATGATAACGTATCTAATACTAAAAAACCTTGTAAAATGTACCACAGCATGTGGTAATAATTACTTTTCCTATTTAAACATCACTCTAAAAGTTCCTCAATAACGAACACCAATTAAGCATCCCTGGAACTTAAATTGAATGTACTGGAAACTGTTCGTAATTCTGCAATGTAATTGGATAAACGTCCAGTTTCCCATCTAATGGCGGCCGCAGGTGGAAACTGGAAATTTATCCTATGGAACTAACTTCCTTCCATGTATGTTGTTGACGTTAATGATCTGTTGGATGTCCTGTAATATAATTGCAGGAAAGAAAATATATATACAACCTTCGATCAACTATATACGAGTATGTAGTTGATCGAAGTATACAACTGTCAATTATACCGTCAATTATATCTATGTAGTTTTAAAGTGACAAGGGATATTTTAAAGCGACGTGAAAGCTAAAAATGTTGTATAATAATATTTAAGAAAAAAAATAAAGAAGGTACATTGTACCTCACAAAAAAATCTAAAAAACAAATAAATAAAATCAGCTTCACGCTGTATCCCGCACACAGCAGGGTAGGCAGAGGGAACCTAGTGTTAAGATTAAGATCCGTTCCTGACTTTCTGTCGAATTCTGTTGAGTGACAATGTAACTCAACGCCTCAACCAGAGCGAAGAAATGGAACTATAAATTTAAGTAAATATTTCATCTCCTCGAGTGGGGACAGAACCCACTACCAATCGGTTTTACAGTCAAACTTCGTGCCGCTGCGCCACGACTGGCCTCAAAAAACAAATAATTATTTACAAAATATTTATACATTGCAAAAAAGTAGCGTCTTATGGTAGGTACTGTGTTTAGCAACGCAACGTAGTGTCGCAATTTATTTAAGATAAAAGAAAATATATATATTTTATTGTTATTAAAAACATCTTTATATAAAAATTGAATTCGTTTCTGTGGTAATAGTGTCAATTGTGTAAACAAGTTTGAACTTGAGTTCTAAAGCATTAATAACTACGTCTCACGGTTAAATCAGTAACTATTTTTGCATACCTACTATTTCTAGCATGTGTCGTCTCTAAAAAGACGAGCTACACCATGTGTTTCGCATTAGTTCGGACATTGTGAAATAATTTCAATGTCACGATTCAAAAATCAAACGAATAAATAACTAAGGTGTTTTAGTCAAAATTAGCATAAATACATATGTTATTATCATAATATTTTAATTATATTATATTAAGAAGAACATTATTTTTCTGAACATTATTTTGTTGTGAGACAGCGTCTGACTGAAAGGTTTTGCGATTGATCCTCACTTGCGATAACAAAATATTTTTATATTCTCGCTCTGGTAAGGAAAAATGCGAGATTGAATTACGTCAATTGACCTGCAATATCCCGAAATTGGGCGGAAAGTGCTGAACGAAGTGTCTTGACACTAAATACGCTATTTATTTTAATCCTCTGCCTACCATGGTGTAGGTTAGAGGTAACCCGAAATAAAACATAAAATAGATTTAAAAAAAATTGCGGAAAAAAACTAATATATAACATAAATATAAAAAAAACATGTCAATGGTCAATCAGGTCATTATGGCATAAAATATGTAAATTTATATACATTAATTTATATAGAATAGCTATTATTAAACTATTTTACGAGCCATTTGCATTTAGAAGCGCACGCGCATACTACCGCTATATTTCAATACATTAGATATAGTTATATTATTTTCTGTTTTATACATAGTATTATCGCATCGCATTATTTATTTATTTATGTAACTCTATGTAACACGCGGCCTTGACGGTGGCTAATGTTGCTTGATTGTAAATAAAATTCTTTATGCATTGTTATGTTTATACAGCAAGGTTGGTGTAACGCGAAACTGCATTTTGTATGTAAAAATCTTTACTTTTACATCGTTACAAAATAATGTATAGAACACGCCAGCTGAATTCTTTTTTGATTTTGTTCATATATGTATCTGTGACACAGAATATTAAAAACTAAAGTTTTAAACGTAATCCGCGTTATATGTTTTATTATAGCTTCACGCGAGAACCCAAGTGTTAGGATACTGTGTTCTCATTAAGACACTCAATTTCCCACTTTCCACCGAACTCCGGCTGCATTGAGTGTTAAGAGCGGAACTCATTGCCGTACGCTGCTTCGACACCAGAGAAAGAAATGAAAATATTAAATATTTCATTTCTTCGAGTGGCAATCGAAGTCTCAACCAGTCGCGTTTACAGGAAGAGGCTTCTCCCCTCATATGTTTTATTTAAATAAATAAACATAAATAAATCAGCTTCATGCCGTATCTCGCACACTGCAGGGTAGGCAGAGGGAGCCTAGTGTTAAGACACTCCGTTCCTCACTTTCTCTTAAATAATTGTAAAAATATTAAAACAGTTAACCTCTGCAACTCAAACCTCAACCGGCAAATACTTGAATGAAACTGGTTATGTAACATTGTACACAATATTTCAGCAAATCTCAGGGTCGTGTTGTTAATACGGATATTTTTAAATCACTATAATTCTCATGCAAACGCTCAGTTATTTATCAACATCGTCGGTCTTATGTTTAGCACTGTATGAACACATGCCCATTATATGTATATTTTTATCATCCTTTTTTAATAATATAAAGAAAAATTATTTATATTACAATTTAGAAAGATTTAAAATTGAAAATTAAATTTAACGTCCTTTTTTCCTTTACGTTTATCCCGAATAGTAGTAAGGGTATAGTTCAGCAAAAATTAAATCAGCTTCTCGCTGTATCCCGCATACAGCAGGGTAGGCAAATAAAATCTAGTGTTAAAACACTCCGTTACCTCAAAGATTATGTTATAAGTCATCAATAACATCATGTTTAATGTATACTTAAAACATATAATTAAGTATTATACTGGTGACTCAATTATGATACTCTAAGCTTGAAATAGCCGACTAAAAGCTTAGTCGCAGTACTTCATTTATGGCATTATATCGAAACATTAACCTAGAATCTCCTCGGCTCGAAGTAAATTATTAATTTATAATTTTATTAAATAAACGGGTATTGAAAGTATTCATTTATCTATTATATGGTAAAGTTCATGAACATAGCAGTCATCATAGGATTTATGATGGCAATCACTATAACTGTTATAAGAATAAAAATACATAAATAATATATAATTATTAATGTTTAATTTTTACACTTGTTTCCAATTTTCTTAAAAAAATATATTTGGAAAAAAAAAACCCCGACTGCATAAAACTAAAAAGAAAATAAACAAGTCAAATAGTTTATTAGGATTAACAGTCGGGACCTCTTTAAATTATGCGGGGTCCGTGATAAAGACTTTATTGATTGAAGAATTACTTACAGGTCCCGACTGTTAATCCTAATAAACTAATGGACTTGTTTATTTTCTTTTTAGTTTTATGCAGTCGGGGTTTCTGTTTTTACAAATATTTTTTTATTTTCACTTTTTTGTTTCGATTTATAATGGTAATGATAATTATGATATACTTTTTTGAAATTCTCGTATTGAGCTCTTGAATTTGATACCCAAATTGTGGTATTTGAAACGATTTTTTTTTTTTCACTAAGTCAAATGGCGTCCCACAGCCGCCATGATTGTTTTTTTTTAACGTCACCTATCTAAGAACACTTGGGTTGCTAATATAAATCTAACAATACCTCAAATATGTAAATCCGTTCTGCGGTTCTGGAGATATGAGGTAATAAAGAATATTACATACATACAGATACGCGCGAAAACCATAACCCTTCCTTAGCAGTCGGGAAAAAAGGCAAATGTAAAGAAATAAACCTATGTACAATTTTTTATATAAATCGAATTGAACACAATAGTGATGTTAGGTATATATTTTAATATGGTATTTACACATTTATAATAATAACCTATAGTTATTATTATGAATATATAGTTAGAATAATACCCTCACAACCCTAGCGACCTAGACGATACATTTAAATATATAATTTCTACATGTAAAATTTATTTAACAAGTTGTCTCATTAAAAGCGAAAGGTCACGCACGACAAGACAAAAGAATATGTAGCCTACTCTTAGTCGTATATGACAAACGGCGAGATAAGTTCAATGTGATCTAAATAATCAATAAGAAGGTCACTGGCTGGGTCTGGAGCGTCGGGTAAAAAAAGCCAGACGAGACAGGTGCGTTAGACACACTACGGTTCAAAAGCCTCATTCATTCAGTCTAGATTTATTTATTAGAAGCATTAATAGTGAATTATAATAATATTATGATTTAGCAGGCAATAAACCTATAAAATGATCTTATAATCATTATTTTTATTATCGTTTGATATATTTATGTTTAATATAAATTATGATAGACGAAAAACGCTTGGAATTTTCGAATGAACTCTTTCTTAAATTAAATATGTGAACATATATATTGTTAACTAAGTTATACGTATACTATCGTTTTTTAATGTTCCCATCGTATACGCGCCCTTAAAATATTTTTTTTTTTAGTATGTGGCTGTGTAATCAACTTAAATACTATTTGCGTAAATATAACTATATAATAGAGATTTATAAATTGCGACAAAGCTGCAGGCGGCAGATGCGTGTGCGAAGTTGGGCTAATCATTCATCGCCTTTATCTCACCTAAAACGCCCCATCTGCGTGAAGATGAAACTCATTTTCACTTTAGTAATTTAGTTTACTAGAAAACTTTATGTTCCATAAATAAATCTAGTGAATATACTTCCATAGGTTTCTTTAAATAGCAATTTAATGATTATATAATTTGAGTGATATCATACAACTGTGATTATAATTAAGATAACAAACAGTACGTCAAAAACAACGCGCGTCAGTTCTAACGAGTCCAGTAGCCAGGGCTCGGCGCCAGTTGATTAATCCAACCATTATACTATATGCTTTATTCTTAATACTAGATAGGTCAACCAAATAAAAATAATAAATTACTGTTATCTATATATAATATATTGTTAGAAATCGGAGGTGGGTAACGTTTATAAAAAACACGATAAAAACACACATCGTCTATATGATTCTAAACTATTTGGAAAGGAATACTATGTAATTGCAATAAGTGATATGCATCACCTACTAACAATACTTCACACTAGTTTCCTTCCAATAGGGGCCGTCACTTACAAGCGAGTGCCCCCGAATGACACAATTCCACTGCTTTTATAGTTATTTTCCACCTAAATCTACCCTCTTTTACACGAGCACGCTAACTATATGTTATATTATTATCTTTACAAAATATATGTTTATAAAAAAAAAAAAATAATTATACAGAAATGCGTTCATGGCTCAACTGACCTTTTGTTTTTAGATAGAATGAGAATGGATTATATTTTCCATTTTTTTTGAAATTTTCATATTTCAAACATAATTGTTTTTCCAGTTTCGTTATAAGGTGCTGTCATACATACACATAAAGATTCTGTTTGAACCAAATATAGAAACCAAGGAAGTCAAATATGATAACGTAATGTTTATTCAACAATTCAATAAAATAAATTATTTTTTTGCATGCCTCTTTTGAATATGTTAATATCCTAATTATACTTATTTTAAAAGCCATTATTTTTGTTTTTCTATCAATCCAATTGTAATCAACCATGAAATGACAAAAGAACAAAGCGAAAAGGTTAAATTGGCTACCTGCTAATATTCCAAACGATCCAAAATACAAACAAATGAAAATCTTTTTATATGAAAAGTTTTTTCAATTTAATCAAAAAGCACCTAAATCATTATAATATAAAATTTTATTATTGTTAACTTGATTCCACGATTTGTTCGCTATAAAGTGTCACATATCAGTATGTATGTCAAGAATAACAGTCATAAAATCTTTCTATAAAAATAGAATCTACTTACTAAATTATTTATTGTTTGTTTTATTTCTTAGCTGACCCTCAAACGAATGCATTAACATATTAGGTTGTACGCCCACAGGACATGACAAAATGGCGACAGCCAAACGCGTTACGTCATTAAAAATATATCAAATAATAGTAGTTTGTTTCAGATTTTATCTCATGCATTAAAAATGTGCCAATAAATTCGGACTACTGTAACTATTAAACAATGCATTTAATTCTTTATGTTTAGACCCTGGTCTAAAATGGCTATGCGTAAAGTTTATAAGTACACATTATAATTTTTATTTTCTTTTCGATTCTCTTTTTTTATGTACCTACTCAATGTCAATGTCATCATTACAACGGGCTCGTCTAATATTATTAGTTCATTAAATGTTACTTCACTTTATACTATGTTAGGCGTTTATTGGTGTAAATATTTGTCATTTCTTATTTTTAATTATAACTCTGTCCGTAAAACATACTTTTTGTGAAAAACACAGACATGAAAACACTTTCATGATTGTGTCACAATAAAATTTATGACTTGCGAATAAACAATAAATCATGTATAATTTTATTTCCAAATTATTTATTATCTATGTCCGAGGCACACTTGCCAAAAAATAGCACGTTTATATTTTTGTGTCCAGTGATTTTTGCCAAGGAATTACAACTGTTGATATTGAATTATTTTTTGTAGGGCGCATGATCGATATGTCTTCCTTTGAGAATTAATCACTTTTAATTTTATTTTATTCAGAGGCCAGTCGTGGCGTAGGAGTACGGTGTGGGTTCGATCCCCAATCGAGGAAATGCATATTTAATATTTTTTGTTTCGGGTGCAGAAACAAAACGCAGCGTTAAGTTCCGCCACTCAACGCGCAATGCCTCCAGAATTCGGTGGAAAAATGGGGAGCGGACTATTTTATTGTGCGGGATACAGAGTGAAGCTAAATAATATATATATTCAAGTTGCCAAATTGATTTAACTATTATTCACAGTTATATGTACACATGTATTTATTTGCTTAAAGATATACATTTCCGAAAACGACATTATAATATAAACGAACGATAAATTTAACTTACTTAGTTAAAGCTCTGTATTGCGCTATAATAATAGCATCACTCTATAAGTACTAAAAAAATCATACATATTAAAAAATGTAGATCCTTATTAAATACTAGCGACCCGCTCGCGGCTTCGCCCGCTTAAACCACAAAAATATTTAATTAACACACTGAACTATGTTCGTGTTTTGATACACATATAATGTATGTTTGCAACGCAATGAAGATTTTTAATGAGAAATTTATTAAAACTTTAGGTCGCATTTTCATACCTCCCATGAGAATCTTCAATTGAATTTTTGAAATAAAAACACAACTTATC